>KZ067802.1:48253-66419 GCA_002091845.1 Anopheles cracens
ACATTACGTTAGTTTTCGAAACACGCCTCAAAGACGGCCTATTCCTTGAAGACTAATTTGTCAGCAATGACGCCTTCCTCTCACTTTACCCATACCCAACCAAAAAAATCGATCGCCAGGTCACTTAATCGAGTGCCATCGGCATTCGACGTGGTGCAAACCCTTGTTTACAATTCAGCCCGACTGTTAATGCTTTTAAATTACATTATTAAGCAGATGAATTGCTCCAGCAGCGCACCCGTACGTCACAGCATAGCGCCTGGCGATCGCGATTACGGTAACGGTGGCATTAAACTCACCGGTAGCCGGCCATTTTGCGCCTGAATTGACCGTTAAAATAATATCACATGATGACATTTAGTTATTTCGGCGGGTTTTTCCTGTCCTTCGCCATCGGTCTGCCAACGTTTTCACTCCCACTCCCGCCTCCCGAGAGAATCTGCAAACCCACCGTTCGGTGGATCCCGAATTGGAAGGTAGTTTGCAGGTATGGTCCTTCTTCGCATTCAAATGGCACCTTAGGGATTGTGATATAATATCAATCCGGCGACGTTTATTGGAGCAAAGGCTTCGCAGGCTTCGAGTTAGCGTAACCACGTTGTAAAAACCCGTTCCTATCTGCGGTTACTTCCCGGTGGGATTGGTGTATAAATCGTTAATACACCCCGGACATACCCGGAGTTTAAAAGGGCGTTGAAAAAAGCAGCAATCTAGCTATACCACGCGGGACACAGTTCCACCGTCACGTGGTTGGTTACCTTCCCTCGATATCAATTGCATGCTTGGACACGCTCGCACCACTTAACTAACGTCCGTGATGTATCGAAACCTCAATCGATCGTATTTGTCTCCTTGGACGCATAAAGTCTGTCATCAAGCTCTGGCACACTGGTACCTTTTAAGGATTGCGATGTCCAATTGCTTCGTCGTAGTCGTTTGTTCCTACGACAGCTCGATTTATTAGCATTAGTTTCGTTTGGCCTGACTACCACATGAAGTGAGTTGTCACGCGATGTGTAAATGTCATTGCTGTACATTCCGGGACAAAAATTAGACCTGGAGCAATCGCATTGAATGTGTCTCGTAAACTAGACACAATATACGTTTAATCTCGGGATTCATCTTATACCTTATACACACGCAAGATATGAGGCTTTGTTGCTAATTTTGGCAATATGCAAACAACTAATGCCTATAAATTATGGTTAGATCTCGGTTGCACTTTTTTAAAGCTAATGAGTATGATATCTCTAAAAAGTTCTTCAATTTTTTCAATGCGACTAACTCCAGTTGCGCATCGGCACGCTGATTATCTAATGGATTTTTTTGCGTTGATTTATGTCACAGTCATATCACGCTAATAGCAAGAGAATTGGTATTTAATTAATGTGATGAGGTGAATAATGCATTTGCATATGGGGACCGGTACAACCAACCAGGTCCAGGTCAGTCAGTGCCACGCACCGTATCTGCCCTCGACGATCGCTCTAAATACCCGGATGATTCACTCTAATTGTGGGTTTCATGTGCCAGGCGGCGATACGAATCCTTGCCCGTGTCCCTGGCGGGCGGAAAGATTCCTATCTTTGATTAAATCCATGAATAATCAAATGGACATTCAGCTACACTTTGGCGGGGCGTGAAAAGGGGTTCCCGTGACATACCTTGACGGTGTAGCGCGCATGACACGCCGTCGGGACCCTTCGAATATCTGTGACATTGACGCAACGGGAACGTCGTAGTTAGTGCTTTTTATTCCAAAAAGATAAAGTTTGTTTGATCGCCACCTAGGAAGAGTAGAAGGACTATATGTGGTTGAAGCAAATAATAACGAATTCCAAGTTGAGCTTTTAGATGTACATTATTGATGCATTTTTATTCATTTCATAACATCAAATCTGTGAATGTGAATAACGAGCTGTGTTGTCACTTTGAATTTCAGAACAAACTAGTTCGGTTTGGAATCTGGTTCGGATTAAAACTAATACAAAGTTAAAGAGGATAGTGTTCCTGCGGTCATTGACTTAGCAAAAGGGAAACCATGCCGAATATGCAAGTCACTCCATGCGACGTTGCGTGATCAATTTAATTGAAATGAACAAATCTTAATTCGTTTAAATTTGTAGACCTCCATCTCCGCTGCATATGGAGTCCTCTGTTGCGGTTGTGTAAAGTTGCAATCTCTCACTGTTACCTCTTGTGACGCGCTGGCTTATTTCATCTCCCGTAAGGTTGATGTGCTTCAAACTGCTTGTTCCCGACCTATTGATACATTTAATTTAAGAACAATTAATAAGGAGCCCGCGGGAACCTTTCGTGGATAAATATTCGTGTTCATACCCTGTTCGGTGGTTATTTCCCGTTCCGTATTCATAGTAAAAACTGTGTCCTAGTAGGAGCATGGCACCAACAAGAGCTACCCAAAGATGTACATCAAAATGTCATAAAAAATTGGAAGACACGTGGCGCTAACGCCGCTCTCTAGTTCAGACACAGCGGGTCCGATTAGTTCTACCGCTTAATGTATTAATGCTTCGTGGTGGCGGTGGTTCGGTCAACGATTAACTTACTTGTTGACCTTTGTCGACGGATAGCCTTCTAAATGGCAACGTATAAGCGTCGATGGTATCAATCATTAGTTACCAAACCGATCTCACGATCGACACTCTCCGATCTTGACATAAGAGGCCGTCCAGACCTTGAGAAATTCAATTGATAAACTAAACGCAATCCGTCTTACTTAACAAACGAAAGCCACACCATCAACGCCAACTCCCTGACGGTGCTCGGTACCATGTGGGCTTTTTACGACAGCACTTGGTCACACCTAATTAACGAGCTATGTCTTTTTAACGAAATATTCAGTAACGCTTCAATAATACCCACTGCTGAAACGTTTATTATTTTGCTGTAAGAATTGGTCCCATCCACGTCCTACGTTCGGTATGTGAATCGATTTGTGTTGCCTTATGCGGGATGAGCCATATAATTTTGTTTAACGACCTTAACGATAAGATGATGAATGCCATCTTACGTCAACTGTTAGCTTAGCAAGAATTTGAGGTAAAACCTCATGGTGAGAGTGAGTAAATGAACCAGACTTCGCAAACGAAAGGCGAATCTAGGCACTAGACACCAAGAGTCGCCATAGGATTTCGATAGGATATAACGTTCGTAGGCTTAAATTCGTTGTTGATTCACTTGATGAAAAATTATTGTAAATACGTTACGAGCACTAGAGACACTGCAGACGATAACTTTGAATTATGAGACCTTGATTCTTTGTGGTACATTTTCCTCTCAGGTCTGGGTTGTTTGATTTCCGCTGTTTTTCCACGGAACCTCTAATGCATAACTTTGTCATCGTATCGCCGAAATGCCAACATAAGCAATGCAAGTCTCATTGTTCGTTTCCTTGTTGTCTTTCGCAAAGTGATTGGTTAGTTTGAAATTTAATAGAGTGCAAAAAACGGCGGCGCAAAATGTGCAAAATCCGACTGTGCAAAAAGTTATAGTATGAAGATTTTCGTACAATCTCGTAGTCTCTTGCTTGTTCTACACTGAGCTTAAGTTCAAGTTTTGAATAGTGATTGCATTATAAATGAAGTACCATTTTTGCAAATTTACCGAAGTCAATAGTATTTTTAAGTAGCTTATAACTTCATCCAGCTTGCAGTAGCAATAACCGATCACTTTTATTATTCACTACAAATGATTATTAATTATCATTGAACAATAAAAGTCTTTTAAGGATATATCACTTGAACATGTTCTTAAAAATGAGATCATTAGATTTCTTAGATTTTATTTTTATTATTTTTATACCACGCACCTACAAACCAATTACGCAGACTAACCAAACTGGAACCCCAAAAGCATATCGTTGCTCATGTTGTGTATTCAAACTGTTTCGTTATAAAAATTTCTGCATGATCTACTGAACATTCCGCCAAAAAGTCATTCTCTCCTTTCGTCTCAAATGGAGCAACGTTTGATGGCTCAAATGGAGACCTACTCGAATGGAGAGTGAGAGGTTTTTCATTTAATATTCATAATTCCACTGGATTAACCACATCTCACAGGTGAACACGATTGGTCGACCAACAGCTTCCAACGTTATCATAGTTGGCAGCGACAGAATGACACCACACTGGTTGATTGCTTGATTTCCACGATGGATAATATATTTATGCATCGCTCCTGCCTTACATGTAAACAGTTCTGTGTCCTCGATTGAGCAAGAAAAAATAAAATATATCGAATTGGGAGGAACCTTCTACTCCCACTACTCCCACGGCGCGCTCAATGACGACGATGCGCATCCACTTCAATCGGAACAAGACTTTCCAACCTTTCCCATTGATCGCATTGCAGGGAAAACATTTCAATGATTGGCAGGGGACAGTTTCCTCACCACGGCACGGCAGGCACGAGTTCAAGTTTGGAATTATTTGGTCGCTGACTGCGCACGGTACGGGCACGGTCACGTGAGCGAACGTGTTAAGGCGGAGCCGTAAAAGGAAATGGTGGAAGAATGATATTTTTCACCACCAAGAAACAACGAGACACGAGAAGGATGCGGCTGGTATTTCAGGCCGATTCTGTGTGACGATGAATTATGTATCCATGAAGGTTCGCCCTTTTTGCGTTGCAAAGTGGGCGCATTTGCGATAAATTGGAATCGTGTCAAACGATTGATAACCGCTGCGGATGGTAAAGGATTCCGGGGATCGTCAAAACGAAATTTTAGTCTTTTCCCACGAGAGGAAACACTGTACTGCGACAGCCTAGGCCGAACATACGGAGGGCCAGCTTGATTGGTTTCCGTGCTTGATTGAACACACGTTCTGGAGATTGATAATCGTATTTTTATGATTCACGGAAGGAGTCATCTGTATTTGCTTCTCGCATGATCATTTCATTGCTTTTTGTGGATATTCGTTTGACTTGCTAATACCTGCCGTAGAATGTACGCTGTATTAAAGCGTTTTTATATATAGATTTTGTACATAAATTGACCGTTTCGCATGCTTTGTTTGGTTTACTGTATAATAAATTTACTGCAGGAAGTTGTTTGACATTTCGGAATCAGTAATAAAAGATGTTAATGATTTGAACTAAACAGCTGCCTGTCTAGAACCAGTTTCTCCGCAATCATATTTCAAACAAACAGTTACTTAGCAAATAAATGTGCTAATCCATTCACAACTCTAAACCTCTTGCATAAAGCATAACGCATCTAACGAATTATACAACCTCGCACCATGCTGATTGTCACCACCGTTCTAATTGCATTTACAAGCCAGAACAAAAGTTCAAGTCGTACAGCGTTCCCTCTTACCCGGGAGACACATTGCAACAACACTGAGAATAAACCTCGCAAATAGATTGTCCACAGCACCGTAGATGAGCTGTATTAAATTTCGTACGACCATAACCACACGATTGTGACAATGGCGCTAATATTATTGTGCGTTACATTTGGAGATGTTCTTTTCCTCCCCCTGCTTTTAGTACAATTTCCAAAAAACCTAACGCTGGTTAGTCGTCGGGTCTCTTGGCACGCATTTCCATGCTGGAACTGCTTCCCACTCTGCCACGTTGTCAGGGTACATAAAAGTCTGCGGTTCTACTGTTATACTCTCACTGTGCTGGCGGTTTTTTATGGGAAAAACTTTTGCTTTTGTTTGAACAAGCCTTCTGCTCGCTTCGCAGCGTAAGATATGATTACCCTGACTGCTAGGACCAGCCGGCACTCCTTGAGAATTTCAAACTTTGCTTACGGTTCTGTAGCCGTTGGTGGCGGTGGAAAGTGCGAAAAGTATTGCCATTGGGGCCAATCTTTGTTGGATGGACGCGGATGTAGGCGGCAGCGGTGAAGCTTAAGTTTATTATTGCGCTGAAAACGTCTTCATTTTCAACAAATTTACATTATTATTACTTGCAGAACGGTCCTGCTTGATGTACATCCGGTTCTCCAGCCGGTTCTCGAGTGCTTGGCGTGAAAAGGGGTATAATTGAAGGAACGTACAGCATAAGGAAGAAAACTTCCGTCTGACATACAAAATAAGAACAACATCGATTTCATGGACAATTAGTCAACAAGAATTTCTTTAAAAAAATATCTATGAACGCCAGAATGCAGACTCTCACGAAACACAGACTTATATTACATATTTTTATATTATTGTCAAAGATCTATAATGAGTACGAACCTAATGCTATACCTGATGAAAAAGTGCTTAACTTCCGTGAAAAGGATGGAGTTAATTGAATTGGGATATAACTTATTATTTGCGCTAAACTGAACGCGACCCTCAAAGAAATGCTTTGCAATAGCTTGAATCGTTTCATTCATGGAAAAGGAGGTATCTTTTGCTGGGTTTATTTACCCTGAGCACTCCGGGATTATGAATTTAGCCTTATCGTAGCTCTTTTATCAGCTACAGAAGATTCTCATTTTTGAATGATAATAGGGTAGTTGAATTAGTAACCATTTATTTCAAAGTGATTTGAATGGTAATATATTGTTCTTGCTTGTGGACGTCACTCAGCTGTTCTACGATAAAACATTTAATCCTTTCTAGTGGCAGTGGCTTTCCCAATTATATTTCAGGTTCCGGTCATGGTTTCGACAGTAACAAGTAATTATATATGCGATACGCGTTCTGTTCACTTTCAGCACATGTTACAAAATACATTTTATAATTCTGGCGTTGTAAATAAATGACTGTGGCACTTGTTAATATCACTTTTTTGTATGTATTATATGTGTTTATATATTTTTTTCAATTAAAAAATAGAAATAAATTATAATCTCTGCCACATGATACGATAGTGAAACACTATTTAACATGAGGATTAGGATATATATATTCAATAGTGATGCATTTCTGTTACAAATGTTATATATTGCTGCCCAATACTATAAATTGGTCAAAGTAAAGGAGCAAGAACCTCGTTGATGGGATACAAAGCATGCTAATAGGCATCCTTAGTTCACTCCATGTGAAACATTGTATAATTTCTTGCATTGTATGTGGTAAACCAGAGACCAGAAGATTGACCACTGTCCTTCCAGCAGACACGTAAAGCTCTCCCACCCTAATCCAACCAGGGGTCCATTTGTCTTCCATTCCATGAATCTGCACAACCACAACTTTCTCTCACGGCAACGGTGACGACAAAAGACAGATAAGGGCAGAATAGCATGGATGAGTTGAAACCGCAAGTCCGCAATGGGTAGATGTTTTGGAATGGCTTTGGTCGGATTACTATGGTCATCGTTTAATTACTTTACATATTCAATTTCCTCCATAAGCTGAATCATCATAGCTTTTCTTCTTACGAGAGGAACTAAAACGGAACTATCTAGTCATGAATGGGGTCATCCACGACTGGTTCACATAGCCAAACATTTATGAACCCGGAAATTGAGCTTACGGTTGTTGTGTTCACGGCACGGCAGGCACGAGTTCAAGTTTGGAATTATTTGGTCGCTGACTGCGCACGGTACGGGCACGGTCACGTGAGCGAACGTGTTAAGGCGGAGCCGTAAAAGGAAATGGTGGAAGAATGATATTTTTCACCACCAAGAAACAACGAGACACGAGAAGGATGCGGCTGGTATTTCAGGCCGATTCTGTGTGACGATGAATTATGTATCCATGAAGGTTCGCCCTTTTTGCGTTGCAAAGTGGGCGCATTTGCGATAAATTGGAATCGTGTCAAACGATTGATAACCGCTGCGGATGGTAAAGGATTCCGGGGATCGTCAAAAACGAAATTTTAGTCTTTTCCCACGAGAGGAAACACTGTCCTGCGACAGCCTAGGCCGAACATACGGAGGGCCAGCTTGATTGGTTTCCGTGCTTGATTGAACACACGTTCTGGAGATTGATAATCGTATTTTTATGATTCACGGAAGGAGTCATCTGTATTTGCTTCTCGCATGATCATTTCATTGCTTTTTGTGGATATTCGTTTGACTTGCTAATACCTGCCGTAGAATGTACGCTGTAGTAAAGCGTTTTTATATATAGATTTTGTACATAAATTGACCGTTTCGCATGGTTTGTTTGGTTTACTGTATAATAAATTTACTGCAGGAAGTTGTTTGACATTTCGGAATCAGTAATAAAAGATGTTAATGATTTGAACTAAACAGCTGCCTGTCTAGAACCAGTTTCTCCGCAATCATATTTCAAACAAACAGTTACTTAGCAAATAAATGTGCTAATCCATTCACAACTCTAAACCTCTTGCATAAAGCATAACGCATCTAACGAATTATACAACCTCGCACCATGCTGATTGTCACCACCGTTCTAATTGCATTTACAAGCCAGAACAAAAGTTCAAGTCGTACAGCGTTCCCTCTTACCCGGGAGACACATTGCAACAACACTGAGAATAAACCTCGCAAATAGATTGTCCACAGCACCGTAGATGAGCTGTATTAAATTTCGTACGACCATAACCACACGATTGTGACAATGGCGCTAATATTATTGTGCGTTACATTTGGAGATGTTCTTTTCCTCCCCCTGCTTTTAGTACAATTTCCAAAAAACCTAACGCTGGTTAGTCGTCGGGTCTCTTGGCACGCATTTCCATGCTGGAACTGCTTCCCACTCTGCCACGTTGTCAGGGTACATAAAAGTCTGCGGTTCTACTGTTATACTCTCACTGTGCTGGCGGTTTTTTATGGGAAAAACTTTTGCTTTTGTTTGAACAAGCCTTCTGCTCGCTTCGCAGCGTAAGATATGATTACCCTGACTGCTAGGACCAGCCGGCACTCCTTGAGAATTTCAAACTTTGCTTACGGTTCTGTAGCCGTTGGTGGCGGTGGAAAGTGCGAAAAGTATTGCCATTGGGGCCAATCTTTGTTGGATGGACGCGGATGTAGGCGGCAGCGGTGAAGCTTAAGTTTATTATTGCGCTGAAAACGTCTTCATTTTCAACAAATTTACATTATTATTACTTGCAGAACGGTCCTGCTTGATGTACATCCGGTTCTCCAGCCGGTTCTCGAGTGCTTGGCGTGAAAAGGGGTATAATTGAAGGAACGTACAGCATAAGGAAGAAAACTTCCGTCTGACATACAAAATAAGAACAACATCGATTTCATGGACAATTAGTCAACAAGAATTTCTTTAAAAAAATATCTATGAACGCCAGAATGCAGACTCTCACGAAACACAGACTTATATTACATATTTTTATATTATTGTCAAAGATCTATAATGAGTACGAACCTAATGCTATACCTGATGAAAAAGTGCTTAACTTCCGTGAAAAGGATGGAGTTAATTGAATTGGGATATAACTTATTATTTGCGCTAAACTGAACGCGACCCTCAAAGAAATGCTTTGCAATAGCTTGAATCGTTTCATTCATGGAAAAGGAGGTATCTTTTGCTGGGTTTATTTACCCTGAGCACTCCGGGATTATGAATTTAGCCTTATCGTAGCTCTTTTATCAGCTACAGAAGATTCTCATTTTTGAATGATAATAGGGTAGTTGAATTAGTAACCATTTATTTCAAAGTGATTTGAATGGTAATATATTGTTCTTGCTTGTGGACGTCACTCAGCTGTTCTACGATAAAACATTTAATCCTTTCTAGTGGCAGTGGCTTTCCCAATTATATTTCAGGTTCCGGTCATGGTTTCGACAGTAACAAGTAATTATATATGCGATACGCGTTCTGTTCACTTTCAGCACATGTTACAAAATACATTTTATAATTCTGGCGTTGTAAATAAATGACTGTGGCACTTGTTAATATCACTTTTTTGTATGTATTATATGTGTTTATATATTTTTTTCAATTAAAAAATAGAAATAAATTATAATCTCTGCCACATGATACGATAGTGAAACACTATTTAACATGAGGATTAGGATATATATATTCAATAGTGATGCATTTCTGTTACAAATGTTATATATTGCTGCCCAATACTATAAATTGGTCAAAGTAAAGGAGCAAGAACCTCGTTGATGGGATACAAAGCATGCTAATAGGCATCCTTAGTTCACTCCATTGGAAACATTGTATAATTTCTTGCATTGTATGTGGTAAACCAGAGACCAGAAGATTGACCACTGTCCTTCCAGCAGACACGTAAAGCTCTCCCACCCTAATCCAACCAGGGGTCCATTTGTCTTCCATTCCATGAATCTGCACAACCACAACTTTCTCTCACGGCAACGGTGACGACAAAAGACAGATAAGGGCAGAATAGCATGGATGAGTTGAAACCGCAAGTCCGCAATGGGTAGATGTTTTGGAATGGCTTTGGTCGGATTACTATGGTCATCGTTTAATTACTTTACATATTCAATTTCCTCCATAAGCTGAATCATCATAGCTTTTCTTCTTACGAGAGGAACTAAAACGGAACTATCTAGTCATGAATGGGGTCATCCACGACTGGTTCACATAGCCAAACATTTATGAACCCGGAAATTGAGCTTACGGTTGTTGTGTTGCAGAGCCAAACAATACCTATTCCTTGAACGCAGGCATCGCAAGCGAAGCGGGAGAGATTATGGATCAACATTTAAAAGAGGCAAACATTATAGGTTCCACGAAACTTACCAGCGCGTATATACTTACCGTGCGTTGATATGTAAGTTGTCGCACAATAAAACCAATATGCTCACGTTACATTATAAGACATCTTTCAATTAACGTAGAACAATTTTTAGAGAAAAGGGAAATAAGGATATTCAGAGAACAGTGTCGATTGTCTAGTAATTTTTATTGAAATAGTGACAGTTCTATTATTTTACACACTATGTAAATATTTAGACCAACACTGTAGACGATTTTCATAAACTCAACTACACCAATAAGCATTCAAAAATAATAACCGTTACAATTAAAAAAAAAACTATCTTAAGTACACAATGTGGAAGGTGGAGGGTCCAAAATACGTTCTCGATGCTCTTTTCATCTATCCGATTCTATGCCTGTTGTTAATTAAAAAGAAAGATAAATAAAAAAACGTTAGTAAAAATAGCGGATTATTGCATAATAACTTATATTCAAGTGAGATAACTAATTATATTTTCAACAGTTTTGAAAAATTTATGTTCAGTTATTCAAAAGAATCAAAGATAAGTGATAAAGAAATAACCGCAGAAATTATAATCTGCAGTCTTCATTTTGCGTGGTGACCATAGCCATTTTTAAACAACCTGACACCTGCCCGACGTCATCCCTCGTCATAAAGACATAAAAACTGTGTGGTTTATTATAGTCTGTTTCGTAAGATTGCAGATCGGCGATCTGGGCAGACGGGCATCTGCTTTACGAGCACCGAGGACTATTCTTTAAGTTAATAATGCGCTCAGACGACATTAATGGGTGACCGAAGTTTATGAAAACGGATATTCTTAAAAGCTAGGAGCAACAAGCACAGGTAAGTATTCCCTGGCCACGCTACAAAGTGGTAGCTGAAATCTTAAATCACTTCTTCCGGACAGTGAACATTAAAAAAAAAAAAAAAAACTCTTGGGTTGCGATACGAGCGGTGGTTTTATAGGCCATAAAAGAATCCAACGATTTGAAAAATTTCGTGATTTTTGCATTTGCTAATAAAGAAGATTGTTTCAAAGTGGTAGGCAATTGTGAAAGTAAGATAATTTATTAAAATAATTTATAGTTTAAAGTTTGTTTTAAACATCAAATGTACAATATATTCCACTACTGTCTGTTACAAGAATTATCAATCTGGCGACTAATATCTAAATATTAAGCAATCATTAATAATCAATCAACTCTAAGTTAGGCTAGATGGTGCCATTGGAAAGCGCGAGCCCAACTTTCCCCGTTTCAAAGATAATCATAATGGAACTTCGCTGTGTGCGTTCGTTTTCATCATCATCTTCACTGCGAGCTATGACTGAACAAACACGTTGTATTAGAATGATCAGCGTGGGGTAAAATCATTTTACCGTTTCTATTTGGAATGATCTTTTCGGTTTGTTTTATTCGTTATAACATTCCATTTGCTACACCATCGCCAGGCTGATAGGTCCGGTTATGGTCTTCCGGATGAATCTCTTCAAATACGTTTGTTTGGATGATTCTTGAATGAGTTTGTATGAGGAATGAAACAGCATACTCTTGATTCACGCATTCTGGTGTATGACTTATTTTACGGTTTGTACACAGCACGAATTGCGCATTGCGCTGAAATTGCGTTAACCGCCGTTACCTGAAAATGTGCGTTCCTGCGAGATTGATCTAGTGGTCTGTGCATATATTTTTGCCGTTGTTTCTAAGAAAACTTTTAGCTAGTGATTTTCATCAACACAAGGTTCAACATATGGTCTGTGGAACAGTTGTTATAGATTTTGCGGAACGTTTTGCTGGAATGTGTATGTGATTTTCGCTACGTTCTAAGGTAAGATTTGATCTTCTACGAAGAAAAGTATAAACAATCAGATTTGTATAGACGTATAGATGCAATACTTCTCACAGATTTTTACCTTTATATCAAATAGATAGAGTATTTTAAATATGTGTGAGGGACTAACGAAAATTGGGATAGGATATAAATGGAGGTAGCTTAGTTTGGGTACAATCAGGCTAGTAATAATAAGGATTGTAATGCTACATTTTTACCCATTTTCGATAAGAAACATCATTGAATGATATGAATCCTTTATGCCAATCACAAAAACCAGTCCGGTTTTATGTCCGCAACCTTTTATCATAAATTCTTTTCCCTACTGCTCTTGTTAGTGTGGAGCAGCTGGCCTAGGAAAAGATTCCAACACCAATATTACATTAGAAAGATTTGTTTGGTGCTCTGCCTGGTGGGCGCTCGTCTGCTGAGTAGGTGTGTATTATCAGCCAGATTAAGGTAAGTATTCCCTGGCCACGCTACAAAGTGGTAGCTGAAATCTTAAATCACTTCTTCCGGACAGTGAACATTAAAAAAAAACTCTTGGGTTGCGATACGAGCGGTGGTTTTATAGGCCATAAAAGAATCCAACGATTTGAAAAATTTCGTGATTAATGTACGATATAATACGATACCTTGTTAGGCATATTATTGGGTGTAAATTTTGCCACACCAGTGCTGTAGCAGTTAGGAAACCATCCCAATATGACATTGCTTGCCAGTGGATATCTTGAATCGAAATAATTTTAGAAAAGGTTTGTGATGGCTGAACAAGAACTTAATAAATTTAACGAAAAAGGAAAAACCGACTGCTGTTGAATCGTGTTTTGGTTCGTTTCATTAATCAAACTAAACCTACCAAGGACTACGTGGCTACCCAGCAACAAGGAAGGCAATGCTTGTTAATATTTTATAGATTTACACCAACCGATTTGGATGCAGAATCTTGTTAAATATATCCTTTTCCGATATTCCTCCCTGGAGAGGTGTTGCGCAAACTTGAAATAATGCTTTCAACACTAAAAATCAACACAAGCGTCTCTACGGGTACAACCACCAATGCGGAGGTATGTTCGACCATAATACGGCAGTCTTTACTATCTAAAGCAAGATACGCTCTGCCAGAGCATCTTTCTACCGGAACAACAGGAGGACTGACTTTACGAAAGCCAAAACATTATTTTCAGATGTTTATTTTGGAGGTTGGTTCAATGGGTTCATCGGACCGGTACTTGAAACCGACCGTTCCGAAGGTATTCAAATCCTGAGAACTACTCTGTGTACCGCACCGAAGGAAGCGGTCTGGAAGTTAAGCAATTTTATATGATAACAACAGGATGTGCGTCGATCCTGTGCCCTGTACTCGGTTATTCCACTGGGAGAGCTGTTGACCAAAGCTAGAAACAACTTTCTGAGTTGAAGTGTTAACAATATTTTATATCTTGCTTTGCGTTGCAATAAAATACAATAGATGAAATATGATTGATTTTTTTTCCATCAAGTGTTTACAGATAGAACTGGTTTAGGGAGTTCATTAATCAGGGATCAGAAAGGGGAATCACAATGAAATGTTGTAATTATAATAACTAAAGAAAAAAGTGTAATTCCTGCCTTTTTCGACAGAATCATATTCTAACTTCGAATGGATATTCGTTTTTATAATGTATAAAACAAATAGTTTTTAATTTACTGAAGTTTGCATTCAATCGTTTCTACATTGCTTGTGGCTGTAACGCCAGAGATAGACGATTTGAACATGTTATACTATCGGAATAGTTTCAAAAAGTAGTACATATCAACAATTACATCATGAACGCGCAAGTCCCATGCTATGATCATCAAAACATGTACAATGGGATCTTGATCCTCCGAAGAACACACGTATATACGTTCGAGATATATCCGGCACAAAAGCTTACTTGTTAAAACTTATTTGTTTATCAAGACCACACGGAACAACCTTCGGAAGTTAAAAAATAGAGGTATAAATTTGATGTCAAGTGTAATCATTTGGACGCAGCAGGTGTGTGTGATACGAAGTTATAGATAGTTGCGAGCGATTATGTGTCCTTTACATTACTCAACTGTTGTACCATTCAAATTTTACAGACAAAATATTCGATTAAGGATACAACATGAGATATAAATCACTCTGGCGTTCGTTTTGATAGAAACCCGATTGCCTTATAAATAAGGCAATTCTCTTCCTCTTCGAATAATATGTAATCTATGTAAGGATTTACTTCTACTTCATAACCAACATGATAGTCGTCTTCTATCATTCATGAATCATTAAGCACAGTCAGCTCCGTCAGCACAGTCAGCCGGTACCTTGCACCACATCATTGTCGTACGTCTATCGTTGAGTCTGCCAAAAAAAATGTGTCATGCTTACCGACAGTGGTGCATACAAGCCTTTGCTTAGCCGAAGCTTTCGGAGCAGCATTATTTGAAATACAAAAAGTTGTAAAAATGTTCAGCCTTTTAACTGCTTTTCGCCGATTTAACTTTAGATTTAACTGCTTTTCGTCAAAACCATATACCTCCCATGACCTTCCAAACTTTTCCAGCGTTTGTTATCCATTCCAGTTTTGTGCTTCTGTCTTCGCGCTCTGGTCGGTACTCTGCAAAAAATCTGTTAAAGTCTGCCAAAAAAAATGTGTCATGCTTACCGACAGTGGTGCATACAAGCCTTTGCTTAGCCGAAGCTTTCGGAGCAGCATATTTTGAAATACAAAAAGTTGTAAAAACGTTCAGCCTTTCGCCTTCACAGTTCTGTTGCCGTGGGTATTCGCAATGTGGGAAATAAAACTGGTTTAAGGTGTAAAATACCAGGTAAAATTCATGCCAAACACACATCACACCTCAGCGTCTTGTCTCAGTTTGTCGTCGTGTGAGGTCTTTTTTGCTAATTCCATTTTGTCCTACGATGCAGTCGGGTGTTACAGCAACTCAACTGTCTGTTCCATGTTTTGTGTTAGGATATTTTCTAATGATTAACACAGTAATTGACAGAGTGCGTTAGAATAGTAATGTCTTAGCAATTGCTAAGCCATAAACACCCTTTTCAAGCTCATGCCTTTTGATGTCTAATTAACTCTCTAGTGCATTATCAGGATACAGGCATTGACGGTTAATCCGTAGATTTCTCATTACTTAATGGAATACGCAACAACACACCTCCGACTTTATGACTCTTGAAACCAGATTTCCTTCGTCAGCACGATCCGAAGTATGCATAAATGGGCAAGTGTCACTGCTTGAGGATGTACTCACCTCCTCATTTGTAACAGGGTTTTCAACTTAATCTAGCAGAGGCACGTTCTTGAGTATCGTCAATGGAGAACGTATGATTTACCTTATACGCCATATCAAATTTTCCAGTGAATCTTTTTTTTTAAGTAGAAGTAGAAGCAGAAGTAGGAGATCGTAAGGAGATGTGTTTTGAAACATTATTTTCCATTAGTAGATAATATCGTTCGGACAACATACAACATACATCATCCATAATTCATAGCGGAAAATGGTTGACCAGGAAACTCCAAAAATTCGCATGTATCATACGGGGTGTTTTGGAACAACAAAGACCACTTAAAACAGCTGTGTTTCGGTCAAAATTGAAAGAAGGTAGAAGATGACGGTGAATCGGCACAGGTGATACACGTTGAAAATCTGTCCTATGGGAGCAATATAGAGAATTTGGTGATGTAGGAAGACGGGTTTCGGAAGCGATACGTACCTTTACAGCCCTACCATTATAGTCCAGCCCGTTGGTTATAGAATGTTGTGATTTGCTCTTGAAAGTTGGCTTTCATAGACAGCAGCGATCTGTGATGTAAGGAGGAGTGTTCAAGGAGTGTGCATGATAATTTTTAGCCATTCGGGCTCATACTATATGTTATAAAATTGTAGACCGATTCACAACTTTAAATGAGGTACAATATTGCCGGTACTAACAAAAAATTATATGTATGTACACCTAGAAAAAGGGATAGATTTTAAAAACTTCATCCAGCTTCTAATTGCTAATCCATTTCTAGGTAGACAGGAAGTTTATATACAGAGTTCTTTCAGAGAGAGATTACTTACAATTATATAGAATACAACTATCTACTTATGTGATCGTGTTCACCCGTGCCTAACGCCAAAATCTAAGATTAATTAAAAGAATAATTAATGAAGGCGAAATATATAAGATGGAAAAGCTCTTTGTTTTCTTCCCTTTTATATCAAACATCTATTAGACATTCACAATTTGTGATTCAAATGATGGATATCTCTTCACACAATACAGCTAACTGCTAAAAGCGAGCAGCACTAATTTAATTTGCTGTAAATGGATATTTTATTAACCCGATTGGTGCGCGACTGTTGCAATACTTTATAGTTGATTTTCAATTCAAGTGTATTGTTTTATTGTCAGTAGTTATCATTCATTTTATTTTCCTTTAAATATCCCCAATAGTATCAAGTGAATGCCTATTACAAAACAGAAAATATATTTCTTTCAAATGTCTTTTTCAAAAATAAATTTAAACTTGTATATCAACTGATACTTTGAAGAAGTTTTCATCGTTGTCTTTTAAGAAGTTCTCGCTAATTCCATGTCAATCTAATGGGCTCGCAATTTTTACAGCAAACACCCGACTCAGATTGAGCTGTCGTTGTTTATCTAAATTTAACGGATTTCTTTTTACTCTGATTCAGATTCCACTTCAAACGATGGCCCTAAACGAGGGACGAACGAAAACATCGCGTTTTTTATAACCCTATCTCTTTCTCTCGTTCTCTGATTTTCTATACAGACAAACAAACCAAAAATTAACGTCCGTTCCGTACACACTCATGCCGAACGTGACGCGAACCCAACAAAATGGCTTCTCAGACCGTTGCATGCTTTGCGGTGATGAAAATCACTTGCCAGAAATTTTCAGCGGAACTCACGTGCCCAAAAAAACTCATTGTAACCCCTTGTATGTCGACTATCTGTTTCCCAAATTCCCCAAATATACTTGTCAACTAGAAAATAAGTTTTGTTTCTTAAATAAAAACAATATTTTATAAAAAAAAATTGAACTTGAGTAGCATAAAATGTTTCAATTTTTTTTTCAAAACACAAAATCTAGTCACGAGCAGAAATTTAATCATCTGTCAGTTGCACTATAGCGTTACAATTTTCCAAAGTTCCACTTGCGGTGTCATAATATGAAATCGATAATCATTGCTAATCCTTGCTAATCCTTCCTTTTGATTCAGGGTAAGGATTCTGTTTGTCATGGTGGACTTGCTATTTCACCCTGCTTCCATTCATGCTATGGTCTGTACATCCGTTTGCTATGGTATGCGTCTAGACACAAGCAGGCTTATGACATTAACGAAGGGTACAAAACGCTTCCGCATCAGGATGATCAATTATTAATGGCTTCTAAATATTTCATTATAAATCACATAAATCATTGTGACGTTCCTGTGGGAAGATGGAAGGAGATTTCTGGAACTACCCCCTTCATTAAAAAGGGATTTCCAAGATCCACGTATATATGAAGATCGTCTGTTTTATTACCAACTACATTACCAAGGTCTAAAGCAATCATTTAATAATGTGTGAAATGTGTGAAATTGTATGGCGGTGAAGTATGTTTAACATTGAGTTCCCATTGAAAATGCAAGAAATAGTTGCGTTTTATGCAGAGTTCGATTTCAGAAAATAATCTATCGAGCGAATTTAATACAGTTTTTTTTT
>KZ067802.1:66429-81806 GCA_002091845.1 Anopheles cracens
CCCCTTGTATGTCGACTATCTGTTTCCCAAATTCCCCAAATATACTTGTCAACTAGAAAATAAGTTTTGTTTCTTAAATAAAAACAATATTTTATAAAAAAAAATTGAACGTTATTGAACGTTATTGAAATTGAACGATAAAATGTTTCAATTTTTTTTTCAAAACACAAAATCTAGTCACGAGCAGAAATTTAATCATCTGTCAGTTGCACTATAGCGTTACAATTTTCCAAAGTTCCACTTGCGGTGTCATAATATGAAATCGATAATCATTGCTAATCCTTGCTAATCCTTCCTTTTGATTCAGGGTAAGGATTCTGTTTGTCATGGTGGACTTGCTATTTCACCCTGCTTCCATTCATGCTATGGTCTGTACATCCGTTTGCTATGGTATGCGTCTAGACACAAGCAGGCTTATGACATTAACGAAGGGTACAAAACGCTTCCGCATCAGGATGATCAATTATTAATGGCTTCTAAATATTTCATTATAAATCACATAAATCATTGTGACGTTGATTGTTTCTGTGGGAAGATGGTAGGAGATTTCTCTAGCTACCCCCTTCATTAATTGACTATAAATTGTCTGTCTAGCTTTCCATCAAAGGTTCACAATGATCAAAAGAAATAACTCAATGATTGAGACAAAAAGTAAGATATTATTCAGAATTACTCAAGATAATCAGGCATTACTCACGCATCCTTTTTCACTGTACACCATACTGGGAAATATAATTTTCAATTAAATATTCGATACAAAACCAAATATATGATTTGAACAATGATGAGATATAAACTCATCTATATAAAAATTATTTATTCGGTAGAATAAATAAGTTTAAAATAATCCTTATTTATTCCACCTTTTTAATTTTGTGGCGAATTTTTAGTGAATAAACTGTCAGTACATTGGCTTGCGGCGGAAATCCGAGCTTGATCTCGTTACTAAAATCAATGAACCACATTCAATCACCCATCACGGCTTTGAGATAATTGAATAACAGCAATCCGCACCAGGTTGATTTTAATTCACGCGCCCTGATGACAAACCATCAAGGCTACTTGGTAGGATCAAACTGCCCGTAGCAATGAAGTGTTGTAGAAGTTGTAATATTCAAAATAGTTCAAAGTGTACAACGCGCACTACTAATCATTTTTAAATTCGAGCTCATCGCCTTCGTTTTTCAATTTGATATTATCGAGTCACTAACGATTTTTTTCTCTACTTTTCATCAACAGGTGACAAATCTAATGTATTGCAGTTGCATAGACCTTATCAATTCATCCTGTAAGGAAGCAATCGAAATAATTCATTGAGCCTCGCAGCACATGAAGATTTATCACTTGGTCCACTTGTATGACTCCGCCTCATACACTTGACAGTTCCTGTATAAGACAAACTACGGTCATGTTTAAGTTTTTGCAGGAATCAGTGTTCGTTCATTATTAAAAGCATCGCAATGGCAGTTCAACGCTAAGCGGGATTTTCAATATATAATAAATTTATCTAAGAATATGTATATCAGCATAGCCGTCATAAAAACAAGCATGAATAAATATGTATCATTAATTTTCATAACTAATAAGTTGATCACTGTTTTTCACTTCACACTTCTTTTGTGACAACTTCATCCGAAATTTTAGCTTTGTGTATGCATCCGAGTTTCAACCATAAGATTTTTTTCTACTACAACAGTAATTAGAATTTATAACAAGTAGCACATGTAAAGAGCAAGTGCGACTAGAGCAAAAGCAAATTATAGTCATCGCTATTATTTAGATGTTTAGAGTAAATACGAGGGTACGAGGGGATTTATCTCGTTTAGCAATCATTTTCAATGTTCCGAGGCAAGTCTAGTATCTTAACGCTAAAATTCGGTGTTTCCAAATAATCCCTGATTCAAACATTTTGAAATGCACCGCGAACGTTCTTTAGTTTCCCTATGGAAACACGCGAAAACCTTAAAAGTTCATTGGCTATTCTATTGATCTAGTATATCATTGGAAAATTAAATTTGTCGCAATTTGTGCTCCTTGACTTCTTCTATTACGTTCACTCCGTATCACCGCACAGATTCCCTATGCTCCATAACAATACGGCTGACTTTTCTTCAGTACTGCTCTTCACAATATTCGGTGAACGTGGATACAGTACAACGAACTCAATTGCTGGAAAGGTCCACTAGATGCAGTTTGCATGCTAAACAGTATCGCACAAACCGATTCTATAAATAGAATTATGTTTTACACCAGTTTCCTTCCGATATCGTTGAATTAAATAAAGCTATTATGCAAATTTGACAAGGCACGTACACTTACAATAAGTTCCATCTTTAAATATCTGGAGGAGTGATTCCAAGTGGAAACCTCTCCGCATGCGCCATTTCACGAGCTCTGGGGTTCTACAACGTATAAAACAGCATCGAAATGTGCAAGAGCCTAACGCTCAGGGATCAACAAAAGTGTCACCATCTTGTTGGAGCAGTGTTGATTTCATTTTAACTTCATTTCGCGACACCTCTTCGCCTCTTGGTTATTCCATAGCCTTCTGCAACTTAGCGCATCATTTTCTTGACATCTCCCACCGGATTATTGGAACCATTACGTGGAACCTTTTCGAAGGATTGCTAAAACACCCACGGATATAGGACGTGCAAAAAAGGCTACTTACTCATTGAGTGGCCGTAAATTGACGCGAGGACAAAATTATGCAAATTTCATTCAAATTGATGTAAAAATAAAGTTGTCAACAAATTGTGTTACTGATCAAAGAAATTTGGGATGGATCAAGTTTGAGAAGAAACTACAATGAATGAATATACTCAGCCATTTTTTGTTTAGCAACTAGCTCACGGTGTTAAAGACATTATATAGTTCAAGAACATTTAAGAGAGTCTAAAAATTATTCAAAAAGTACATCCCTCAACTTCAACGAGGCTAGTCGGCCTTTTCCTGTGCTTTAGATAATCGTTGTGTCTTTTCGATGTCACTCAGCAACCATTAGTTGCATATCCCGATGAGCAAAAAGCCTTTCACGATTAATAGCTCATTAAACGAAATTCCATAAATCACGGCTAGACACTGAGGAAACATTTGTAAACAAACTGTTAGCGTTTTCGACAGTCATTACAAGCCAATCCACTGCATCAGTCGATCACTTACAATTAACAAGCGTTACGTGTCGCTGAATCTTGAGAATGCTGTGAAATGAGTTGGGATGGAGAAAATGAATAATTGCTACATCGCAGCTATATGCTTGGAGTAGATTTATCACTGTTCTGATCATTCGTTCTACCGGTACGTTGTGAGAGACGCTGTACATGTGTTGGGAATCAGTATATGCTTAACTATTTTCATGAATAAACACACACAATGAAGCAGCAGTTTGAATCATTAGTGTGTTTATAATGAATCAACAAGGAACGAGACACAGATTATAACAAAAATGTGTTGAACCGTGGCTATAAAATCAGATGACTAATGTGTCTCTGATAGAACATATGAACAAGGCACAGACGCAAAACGGTAGCGTAACATAGCGATCGCAGCCACATGTGAATTCAAGATCATCTGGACCAGCGAATGTTATGATGTCTTGTTTTTGGGATAATTTGTTTCACCAACTTTAAGTGGGCAGAGCCATCGAACACGAACCGTACAAGGCGTTGCCAGCAAGTAGCTGACACCACTAGGGCATGCAACAGCCCTGCTACCATTACTCCGAAAATGAAATCAACCTACGATAAGATATGTTTATTTATAACCATGCTGTTCAATGTTTCAGCGAGTTTTTGTTCAATTAGTCGTAAGGCTTAAACCCACCCGGACTAAAAAGAGGAAATATGAATCTTATGGCATGCGCGACTTGATCGACCCAGTAGAACAAATGTATCACATTAATTATGTCTCAAATGTTTGGCATTAAGAATGGGACTGCTTCATCGCAGCGATAAATGCTTCAAGGCGAATAGTGGTGAGCTGTTTTGCATAATCTCGTTGCAAAAGCTTATAAGTTTTAGAGTGTTTCAAGTCAAAGTATTGATGGTGCATAGTATCATAAGTTTGAATCATGTTTAATCGATTAAGTTTCCAATGGGCTCCAATACTAACACATTTGCAGTTATAAATTTCATAGATTTATCAGAGATAACAATTACAGCTATAGCTATGTTTAATAGATTCAAGAACTTGTTAGATAAGTAACGGATTAACATGGTCACTAATGCTATGGCTATGGTCACTAATGGAATTTTGAATGCACACTCTTGTTGCTACAAATCTGCCTCGAAACGAAGGAACTATGTTGTGCAAAAAAAAGCAGCACAGTAAGGTTCAACCGAAACCTAAAGATTTTTTTTCCTTAACAGGCGGATTTTGTTTTCAGACTAGCCCTGCAAATCCGGTGAAGTGGGAATGGCTTTGTAATACGTTTAGTCTGATGCCGGAAATGCGAATGGAATATAAATGAGATTTGCCACTTCTTTCGTGTCTTTTCTTGATTGTCAATTGACTTTTTTTTAAATTGGCGGTGTTGCAATATTCAGACATTTCTGTACATAAGATAGGTACCCGGTTGGTAGTATGTGTAAATGTAGTTACAAATTAGAAGCTCTATCAAACTATGAATCTATTTAATATAGATATCTTAGCTTAAATCATTTGTGACTTATATAAATATCTAGTCTGCTCACGCAGGTGATGGTGACTCGCTACTACATCCGTCGCATAATCATTTTGCTTGAGATTGTCTGCCAGCTAGATCTTGCGTTACTCACACAATACTAGTTTATTTCTCTAGTGATTGCAGTATATGGCGCCCACACACATACACACAACACACATAGATCTTCCAACAGTGTCCAACGATTTCATCGCAGCCCATATCGCGCAACCTCTGAATATCTCAGTCGACCACTTTATTCGGTTTTATCTGCAAGTTAATTACAAGAGATTTGCCGCGGCGGAAGTCATTCACTTAATCTGGCTAGTTGAGCAGTATTTGAGCTCTGACCGGTGGACGCGCTGTCGGAGGTCTTTGTTCGATGTCTGAAATCAAATCTTGGATAAAATTGTAGCACACACACTCGACGTAGAGTCAATTACTTCAATCCGCGCACCGGAAATGTGTAGGTTCGATGCAATCCATGTTCAGTGAATTTGCATCAAACACGTGAAACGCACTTGCACGAAACGAGGATGACGAGTTGGTTTTATTCTGGCATTTCTGTTTGTAGTTTTGTTGTTTCATGTTTTGGTTGCCCACGAGTGGCTTTTATTGTTCCATTTGATAATCGAGCCTGATGATAAGGGCACATGTGCGACATTTAATATAATTAGACATTAGAAAATATCCTAACACAAAACATGGAACAGACAGTTGAGTTGCTGTAACACCCGACTGCATCGTAGGACAAAATGGAATTAGCAAAAAAGACCTCACACGACGACAAACTGAGACAAGACGCTGAGGTGTGATGTGTGTTTGGCATGAATTTTACCTGGTATTTTACACCTTAAACCAGTTTTATTTCCCACATTGCGAATACCCACGGCAACAGAACTGTGAAGGCGAAAGGCTGAACGTTTTTACAACTTTTTGTATTTCAAAATATGCTGCTCCGAAAGCTTCGGCTAAGCAAAGGCTTGTATGCACCACTGTCGGTAAGCATGACACATTTTTTTTGGCAGACTTTAACAGATTTTTTGCAGAGTACCGACCAGAGCGCGAAGACAGAAGCACAAAACTGGAATGGATAACAAACGCTGGAAAAGTTTGGAAGGTCATGGGAGGTATATGGTTTTGACGAAAAGCAGTTAAATCATTAAAAACAAGATTCTGAGCAAAGATAGCATAACCAGTTTTTGCCCGTTCCACATTCTCGTAAATTTTGGCTACCTTGAGGATTTTGTGGCTCTTCTCTTATTAACAAAAAAAAACTATATTTTGTACGAAATACAGTAATGTCGTGCTGAAACGCTGAGGATGAGCATTAACAGTTTGCATAACATATTGGATTCTTTTTTTAAGAATAGGAGGGTAGCGCCACTCCTGATAAATTCCATATGTTGCAGGCAAAAAGTTAAAAAAAATCAAACATAAGGCTCGGCTCGTGATCTCGCTCTTCCATGTTTAATCTAGCGTCACAAAGTAAAGGGCACGTTCTCATTATCACCTAATTACTATTTTGTCGCTCCCGTTCTGTAGCTACGTCATTAGAAATTAATAATTATAGTTTCTACACTGGACGAACCGTACCATCCGTTCATAACATCGAAATCCACATAAACTCTCAATCGCAATAAGCAAAACCTGCACCACCAGTATCATGGCTGTGGTGCACCCTCGTTGCGTAGGGATTATGGATCCAGTCGAGTGCGTCACATTCGGTAATAAAATAAGTAGATTAAACGAAATAACCGACTGACAAATGGTAATCATCTGGCACAATCTGGATGGCTCGGATGGATGAATGCGGACAAAGTGCGATACATGAGGGAAGTAGGGATCATGTATCTGGGTTGAGACGGCCTTGTCTCGAAACGATGGGCGATGAGACAAACCCAAAGTAAACTGTGTCAATAGGCCTGTGGAAGTATTGCTCTGCTTTAAGAATTTCGGCATCTTTTGTTCTTATTTCAGAGCAGTTAACATAGATCATATTTTAAGGATAGGTATGAAAATTCGATAAACTAAACTGTGTAATGATTTAAATTGATCAACTAATACATCTTATATATTTTTTTCAAAACTTTATCCATTCAAAGGATTATTCAGTTGGGAAATGTGTTAGATTTTATTGAGCCTGCTTTTGGTTCCCTCTACAAATGTAACAAACCGATTCGTGTTCCGGTTTCATCACGCAAGACGATCGTTGCAATTATCAGCTATCTTAATTCAATTTCCTCCATCATATTCCCGATGGGCTCATCTTTGCTTAATCATTACGGTACCGACTGAAATGAAACTACATAGCATGGATTGCATGACCCTAGCCATCTTCGCGGATAGCAATGCCGTTCGTATCATAGGAGTATCACTTTTACACATAGGAGTATCACATTTCCTGGCAACCAAAAATGGCAAATCAATAAACGCCACGCAAACATAGCACAGACTGTTTGCTTTATTTGAGTTGATTTTTACACTTATGGGCTCTGTTCGTAAGGATGGAGACTCGTTTGGAGTGCTGCTTGAGTCTCTTCTTTCTGGAGTTGTAGTGATAGAGAAAAACAGCATCAAAATCAATCGATAGGGATTTATGATTTGCGCACTGGCTCGTACAGTGGAGTAGTATCTGATTTTTACCCTTGGTCCGGATAGAATTTTTCTCCATCACCTTCGGTTAAGATCTCATGGTCTGTTTCGGTTCCGCGAATGAGAACATAAATTGGAGCTGAATTATTGATAGTAAATCGAGAATATATTATAGGAAGCTCACGGTGACAACACAATCTCTGACAACGATAGACGTACGACAATGATGTGGTGCAAGGTACCGGCTGACTGTGCTGACGGAGCTGACTGTGCTTAATGATTCATGATTGCCTCATCATAGTTCGGCCCGTAGATACGATAGAGTTTTCCCTCAGCTTACCCAGTTTGGTATCATCCGTTGGATTCTATGTAAGAAGCGATTCGGCAGAGGGTTTGTACTCCGGAATCTCTGATTCTTGGACGTGGACCCAGCTGGCCTAATCTGGCTGATAATACACACCTACTCAGCAGACGAGCGCCCACCAGGCAGAGCACCAAACAAATCTTTCTAATGTAATATTTCAGAGATTGTGTTGTCACCGTGAGCTTCCCATAATCTATTCTCGATTTACTATCAATAATTCAGCTCCAATTTATGTTCTCATTCGCGGAACCGAAACAGACCATGAGATCTTAACCGAAGGTGATGGAGAAAAATTCTATCCGGACCAAGGGTAAAAATCAGATACTACTCCACTGTACGAGCCAGTGCGCAAATCATAAATCCCTATCGATTGATTTTGATGCTGTTTTTCTCTATCACTACAACTCCAGAAAGAAGAGACTCAAGCAGCACTCCAAACGAGTCTCCATCCTTACGAACAGAGCCCATAAGTGTAAAAATCAACTCAAATAAAGCAAACAGTCTGTGCTATGTTTGCGTAGCGCTTATTGATTTGCCATTTTTGGTTGCCAGGAAATGTGATACTCCTATGTGCAAAAGTGTGTGATACGAACGGCCTTGCTATCCGCGAAGATGGCTAGGGTCATGCAATCCATGCTATGTAGTTTCATTTCAGTCGGTACCGTAATGATTAAGCAAAGATGAGTCTATCGGGAATATGGTGGAGGAAATTGAATTAAGATAGCTGATAATTGCAACGATCGTCTTGCGTGATGAAACCGGAACATGAATCGGTTTGTAACATTTGTAGAGGGAACCAAAAGCAGGCTCAATAAAATCTAACACATTTCCCAACTGAATAATCCTTTGAATGGATAAAGTTTTGAAAAAAATATATAAGATGTATTAGTTGATCAATTTAAATCATTACACAGTTTAGTTTATCGAATTTTCATACCTATCCTTAAAATATGATCTATGTTAACTGCTCTGAAAAAAGATCAAAAGTTGCCGAAATTCTTAATGCAGATCCATACTTCCCTAGGCCTATTGACACAGTTTACTTTGGGTTTGTCTCATCGCCCATCGTTTCGAGACAAGGCCGTCTCAACCCAGATACATGTTCCCTACTTCCCTCATGTATCGCACTTTGTCCGCATTCATCCATCCGAGCCATCCAGATTGTGCCAGATGATTACCATTTGTCAGTCGGTTATTTCGTTTAATCTACTTATTTTATTACCGAATGTGACGCACTCGACTGGATCCATAATCCCTACGCAACGAGGGTGCACCACAGCCATGATACTGGTGGTGCAGGTTTTGCTTATTGCGATTGAGAGTTTATGTGGATTTCGATGTTATGAACGGATCGTCCAGTGTAGCAACTATAATTATTAATTTCTAATGACATAGCTACAGAACGGGGGCGACAAAATAGTCATTAGGTGATAAAGAGAACGTGCCCTTTACTTTGTGACGCTAGATTAAACATGGAAGAGCGAGATCACGAGCCGAGCCTTATGTTTGATTTTTTTAACTTTTTGCCTGCAACATATGGAATTTATCAGGAGTGGCGCTACCCTCCTATTCTTAAAAAAAGAATCCAATATGTTATGCAAACTGTTAATGCTCATCCTCAGCGTTTCAGCACGACATTACTGTATTTCGTACAAAATATAGTTTTTTTTTGTTAATAAGAGAAGAGCCACAAAATCCTCAAGGTAGCCAAAATTTACGAGAATGTGGAACGGGCAAAAACTGGTTATGCTATCTTTGCTCAGAATCTTGTTTTTAATGATTTAACTGCTTTTCGTCAAAACCATATACCTCCCATGACCTTCCAAACTTTTCCAGCGTTTGTTATCCATTCCAGTTTTGTGCTTCTGTCTTCGCGCTCTGGTCGGTACTCTGCAAAAAATCTGTTAAAGTCTGCCAAAAAAAATGTGTCATGCTTACCGACAGTGGTGCATACAAGCCTTTGCTTAGCCGAAGCTTTCGGAGCAGCATATTTTGAAATACAAAAAGTTGTAAAAACGTTCAGCCTTTCGCCTTCACAGTTCTGTTGCCGTGGGTATTCGCAATGTGGGAAATAAAACTGGTTTAAGGTGTAAAATACCAGGTAAAATTCATGCCAAACACACATCACACCTCAGCGTCTTGTCTCAGTTTGTCGTCGTGTGAGGTCTTTTTTGCTAATTCCATTTTGTCCTACGATGCAGTCGGGTGTTACAGCAACTCAACTGTCTGTTCCATGTTTTGTGTTAGGATATTTTCTAATGTCTAATTATATTAAATGTCGCACATGTGCCCTTATCATCAGGCTCGATTATCAAATGGAACAATAAAAGCCACTCGTGGACAACCAAAACAACAAACAACAAAACTGCAAATATAAATGCCAGAATAAAACCAACTCGTCATCCTCGTTTCGTGCAAGTGCGTTTCACGTGTTTGCTGCAAATTCACTGAACATGGATTGCATCGAACCTACACATTTCCGGTGCGCGGATTGAAGTAATTGACTCTACGTCGAGTGTGTGTGCTACAATTTTATCCAAGATTTGATTTCAGACATCGAACAAAGACCTCCGACAGCGCGTCCACCGGTCAGAGCTCAAATACTGCTCAACTAGCCAGATTAAGTGAATGACTTCCGCCGCGGCAAATCTCTTGTAATTAACTTGCAGATAAAACCGAATGAAGTGGTCGACTGAGATATTCAGAGGTTGCGCGATATGGGCTGCGATGAAATCGTTGGACATCGTTGGAAGATCCATGTGTGTTGTGTGTATGTGTGTGGGCGCCATATACTGCAATCACTAGAGAAATAAACTAGTATTGTGTGAGCAACGCAAGATCTAGCTGGCAGACAATCTCAAGCAAAATGGTTATGCGACGGTTGTAGTAGCGAGTCATCATCACCTGCGTGAGCAGACTAGATATTTATATAAGCCACAAATGATTTAAGCTAAGATATCTATATTAAATAGATTCATATTTTGATAGAGCTTCTAATCTGTAACTACATTTCCACATACTACCAACCGGGTACCTATCTTATGTACAGAAATGTCTGTATATTGCAACACCGCCAATTAAAAAAAAAGTCAATTGACAACCAAGAAAAGACACGAAAGAAGTGGCAAATCTCATTTATATTCCATTCGCATTTCCGGCATCAGACTAAATGTATTGCAAAGCCATTCCCACTTCACAGGATTTGCAGGGCTAGTCTGAAAACAAAATCCGCCTGTTAAGGAAAAAAAATCTTTAGGCTTCGGTTGAACCTTACTGTGCTGCTATTTTTTGCACAACATAGTTCCTTCGTTTTGAGGCAGATTTGTAGCAACAAGAGTGTGCATTCAAAATTCCATTAGTGACGATAGCGGCCGGTACTTCATTCTTTTAGACTTAATTAATTCGGTGCCTGGCCCTCTGTAAAACCCATTCCTAATGACTCATTTGAGTGAAAAGTCTTCCCGAAGAACATAAGGTAGAAACACTGGGTGCAGTTCATAGTTTGAGTTGCTTGTGCATTTCGTCACAAATTTTAATCCGTTACTTATCTAACAAGTACTTGAATCTATTTAACTTAGCTATAGCTGTAATTGTTATCTCTGATAAACCTATGAAATTTATAATTGCAAATGTGTTAGTACTGTAGCCCATTGGAAACTTAATCGATTCGACCCATTCCATTGGAAACTTAATCGATTAAACATGATTCAAACTTATGATACTATGAAGCATCAATACTTTGACTTGAAACACTTCAAAACTTATAAGCTATTGCAACGAGATTATGCAAAACAGCTCACCACTATTCGCCTTGTAGCATTTATCGCTGCGATGAAGCAGTCCCATTCTTAATGCCAAACATTTGAGACATAATTAATGTGATACATTTGTTCTACTGGGTCGATCAAGTCGCGCATGCCATAAGATTCATATTTCCTCTTTTTAGTCCGGGTGGGTTTAAGCCTTACGACTAATTGAACAAAAACTCGCTGAAACATTGAACAGCATGGTTATAAATAAACATATCTTATCGTAGGTTGATTTCATTTTCGGAGTAATGGTAGCAGGGCTGTTGCATGCCCTAGTGGTGTCAGCTACTTGCTGGCAACGCCTTGTACGGTTCGTGTTCGATGGCTCTGCCCACTTAAAGTTGGTGAAACAAATTATCCCAAAAATAAGACATCATAACATTCGCTGGTCCAGATGATTCATGAATTGAATTCACATGTGGCTGCGATCGCTATGTTACGCTACCGTTTTGCGTCTGTGCCTTGTTCATATGTTCTATCAGAGACACATTAGTCATCTGATTTTATAGCCACGGTTCAACATATTTTTGTTATAATCTGTGTCTCGTTCCTTGATGATTCGTTGTAAACACACTAATGATTCAAACTCTAGCTTCATTGTGTGTGTTTATTCATGAAAAAAGTTAAGCATATACTGATTCCCAACACATGTACAGCGTCTCTCACAACGTACCGGTAGAACGAATGATCAGAACAGTGATAAATCTACTCCAAGCATATAGCTGCAATGTAGCAATTATTCATTTTCTCCATCCCAACTAATTTCACAGCATTCTCAAGATTCAGCGACACGTAACGCTTGTTAATTGTAAGTGATCGACTGACGCAGTGGATTGGCTTGTAATGACTGTCGAAAACGCTAATAGTTTGTTTACAAATGTTTCCTCAGTGTCTAGCCTTGATTTATGGAATTTCGTTTAATGAGCTATTAATCGTGAAAGGCTTTTTGCTCATCGGGATATGCAACTAATGGTTGCTGAGTGACATCGAAAAGACACAACGATTATCTAAAGCACAGGAAAAGGCCGACTAGCCTCGTTGAAGTTGAGGGATGTACTTTTTGAATAATTTTTAGACTCTCTTAAATGTTCTTGAACTATATAATGTCTTTAACACCGTGAGCTAGTTGCTAAACAAAAAATGGCTGAGTATATTCATTCATTGTAGTTTCTTCTCAAACTTGATCCATCCCAAATTTCTTTGATCAGTAACACAATTTGTTGACAACTTTATTTTTACATCAATTTGAATGAAATTTGCATAATTTTGTCCTCGCGTCAATTTACGGCCACTCAATGAGTAAGTAGCCTTTTTTGCACGTCCTATATCCGTGGGTGTTTTAGCAATCCTTCGAAAAGGTTTCACGTAATGGTTCCAATAATCCGGTGGGAGGTGTCAAGAAAATGCTGCTCTAAGTTGCAGAAGGCTATGGAATAACCAAGAGGCGAAGAGGTGTCGCGAAATGAAGTTAAAATGAAATCAACACTGCTCCAACAAGATGGTGACACTTTTGTTGATCCCTGAGCGTTAGGCTCTTGCACATTTCGATGCTGTTTTATACGTTGTAGAACCCCAGAGCTCGTGAAATGGCGCATGCGGAGAGGTTTCCACTTGGAATCACTCCTCCAGATATTTAAAGATGGAACTTATTGTAAGTGTACGTGCCTTGTCAAATTTGCATAATAGCTTTATTTAATTCAACGATATCGGAAGGAAACTGGTGTAAAACATAATTCTATTTATAGAATCGGTTTGTGCGATACTGTTTAGCATGCAAACTGCATCTAGTGGACCTTTCCAGCAATTGAGTTCGTTGTACTGTATCCACGTTCACCGAATATTGTGAAGAGCAGTACTGAAGAAAAGTCAGCCGTATTGTTATGGAGCATAGGGAATCTGTGCGGTGATACGGAGTGAACGTAATAGAAGAAGTCAAGGAGCACAAATTGCGACAAATTTAATTTTCCAATGATATACTAGATCAATAGAATAGCCAATGAACTTTTAAGGCTTTCGCGTGTTTCCATAGGGAAACTAAAGAACGTTCGCGGTGCGTTTCAAAATGTTTAAATCAGGGATTATTTGGAAACACCGAATTTGAGCGTTAAGGTACTAGACCTGCCTCGGAACCTTAACATTTATTGCTAAACGAGATAAATCCCCTCGTACCCTCGTATTTGCTCTAAACATCTAAATAATAGCGATGACTATAATTTGCTTTTGCTCTTTACATATGCTATTTGTTATAAATTCTAATGACTGTTGTAGTAGGAAAAAAAATCTTATGGTTGAAACTCGGATGCATACACAAAGCTAAAATTTCGGATGAAGTTGTCACAAAAGAAGTGTGAAGTGAAAAACACTGATAAACTTATTAGTTATGAAAATCAATGATACATATTTATTCATGCTTGTTTTTATGACAGCTATGCTGATATACATATCCTTAGATAAATTTATTATATATTGAAAATCCCGCTTAGCGTTGAACTGCTTTTGCGATGCTTTTAATAATGAACGAAGACTGATTACTGCAAAAACTTAAACATGACCGTAGTTTGTCTTATACAGGAACTGTCAAGTGTATGAGGCGGAGTCATACAAGTGGACCAAGTGATAAATCTTCATGTGCAGCGAGGCCTAATGAATTATTTCGATTGCTTCCATACAGGATGAATTGATGAGGTCTATGCAACTGCAATACATTAGATTTGTCACCTGTTGATGAAAAGTAGAGAAAAAAATCGTTAGTGACTCGATAATATCAAATTGAAAAACGAAGGCGATGAGCTCGAATTTAAAAATGATTAGTAGTGCGCGTTGTACACTTTGAACTATTTTGAATATTACAACTTCTACAACACTTCATTGCTACGGGCAGTTTGATCCTACCAAGTAGCCTTGATGGTTTGTCATCAGGGCGCGTGAATTAAAATCAACCTGGTGCGGATTGCTGTTATTCAATTATCTCAAAGCCGTGATGGGTGATTGAATGTGGTTCATTGATTTTAGTAACGAGATCAAGCTCGGATTTCCGCCGCAAGCCAATGTACTGACAGTTTATTCACTAAAAAATCGCCACAAAATTCAAAAGGATTTTTGGCAAAGGATTATTTTAAACTTATTTATTCCACCGAATAAATATATTTTTTAAAATATGAGTTTATATCTCATCATTGTTCAAATCATATATTTGGTTTTGTATCGAATATTTAATTTAAAATTAATTTTCCCAATAAGGTGTACAGTGGAAAAGGATGCGTGAGTAATGCCTGATTATCTCGAGTAATTCTTAATAATATCTTACTTTTTGTCTCAATCATTGAGTTATTTCTTTTGATCATTGTGAACCTTGTGAACCTTTGAAGGAAAGCTAGACAGATAATATATAGTCAATTAATGAAGGGGGTAGTTCCAGAAATCTCCTTCCATCTTCCCACAGGAACGTCACAATGATTTATGTGATTTATAATGAAATATTTAGAAGCCATTAATAATTGATCATCCTGATGCGGAAGCGTTTTGTACCCTTCGTTAATGTCATAAGCCTGCTTGTGTCTAGACGCATACCATAGCAAACGGATGTACAGACCATAGCATGAATGGAAGCAGGGTGAAATAGCCTGGTGAAAGTCCACCATGACAAACAGAATCCTTTCCCTGAATCAAAAGGAAGGATTAGCAAGGATTAGCAATGATTATCGATTTCATATTATGACACCGCAAGTGGAACTTTGGAAAATTGTAACGCTATAGTGCAACTGACAGATGATTAAATTTCTGCTCGTGACTAGATTTTGTGTTTTGAAAAAAAAATTGAAACATTTTATGCTACTCAAGTTCAATTTTTTTTTATAAAATATTGTTTTTATTTAAGAAACAAAACTTATTTTCTAGTTGACAAGTATATTTGGGGAATTTGGGAAACAGATAGTCGACATACAAGGGG
>KZ067802.1:82259-94783 GCA_002091845.1 Anopheles cracens
GCCATACAATTTCACACATTTCACACATTATTAAATGATTGCTTTAGACCTTGGTAATGTAGTTGGTAATAAAACAGACGATCTTCATATATACGTGGATCTTGGAAATCCCTTTTTCATCTGAAATCACCTGAAACGACCTAAATCTGAGCTGAGATGATTCCGATGTGCTGATTGTGCTTGAACCTATGCGGCCATATGGTCCTGATTTTGTCTCACGTTTTAGCGTCTCTCTTCATCCTCACATACTGCTTCGTTAACGATCCTGTTATGCACGTTCAGGTGTTGGTTCAAGAGAGTTTATCGATTTTCCACTAAGCATAGCCTCCATGCGATACCTTAGTGATCCATGCATCGTAATAATACGGAATGCTGTGAAACAGATATCAGACGCAGGCAATGTGCCGACGGAGCACGTTTATGTCCAACACCTAGCATCTGTTTTATTTCGTTTGTCAGCTGAATGAACCATAGGTAGGAAATAAAAAAGCCAAGAAAAATCTGTTCTCAAATCTCTAATCGTTATCTCGAAAGAAAAAAAAGTAAATCTGACCTTCGTCTAGAATAACTTGGTATCCGAATTCATGAATGAGCTGATGATTTTTTTTTCAGGAATGCTCCTGATGCCACGCTCTTTGAAGATACATGGCTCGGAATATAAAATCAGTGAATAAAATCGTGTATATTTTATCACATACACTAACACAATGCAACGCGAGGTTTAAGCATCCTGCCAAAAAGGGGCAGAAACAAAAAAGCTCAATCTCAAACCTCCCACTGATTGCGACGTGATAGGGCGGAAACGGAAAACGGATTCCACAAATACAAGCATCCGTTTTGGGGAGTTGATCATGAAATCAGATAGCATGAGAGAAATAGTGACATAGAGATAAAGAGAGATAGATAGACAGAGAGAATGAGGGAACCGAAAGAGATATAGAATGAGGAAATTCTGGGAAAGCTCGAGACACGATTCGAGCAGTTTTATGTGGCATACGGTCCATTATCATCAGTCACATTTGTAGGATTCATCCAACACTTTTTCACATGGCTGAGCTTAACGGCGGTGATTTCGGAACGTACGATATACGAAGGATAACATTCGATTTTGTTTACAAAAAATTTCAAACATTTCTTCTTAGTTCGTTTTTTATTATTACAAACCTTTTAAATAGCATACCTCAGAGTTTTGGCTATCAACAAAACCAAATATGTACACCAGGACGTTGGAAATCTTAGAATGTGCATTTTTGTTTTACTATTAAAATTGAGTTATCGATTGAGTTATCATACCTTTCCGCACCATGTATGATACAACCAAACCAGCACCAACCCAAATCCAATATTTAGATCGCGGGATATTAAATCTGACGGCAGCAATCTGATCCAACCGTGATATCACTGGGGAGCTCCATTCATCACCAGACAAAGGTGCCAGGGGAATGTATCATTGAAACTTCCACGCGTGTCTCCTTTTTCGTAAAGCTTTGGGACAGAACGAGACGGTGCGCCTAAGCAATCCAACTGAAAAAAGATAGCATCCGAGAAAATCGCGTCACAAACGGCGAACCAAAGTTGAACCGAAACTGAACTCTCAGCCGAGAATCAAAGCTCGTTTTATGTGCGCATAAAACCACGCACGCCGAGCACGTGTGTTGGTGATACCAATGGGTTGTGCTGAAACAGAGCATGGGTTGGATTACGGGAGAGTACGAGCGCATTTCTCCACTGAGCTTCCTTTCAAGGATGATGATGATGCCCTCCGCGCGCCATTGTGTGCGTTCACCGTCGGTAATGATGATTACCAACACACGGAAAGGAATCATCAGTTCGAAATCATTATCACGATTCTATTTGGAATGAGTGAGTTTTTTTTGCTTGAGCTTGTTTTGTTCGTTATCACATTCCATTTTCTACAGCTCCGAAAGGGTTCTGGCCAGCGGGTTTAATCTCTTCATATGAGGGTGTGTCTAGGTTTGCGTGTTTTTCCCAGCATGTTCGCGATGGAAGTAAGGAAGCAGTATACCATTGATTTTCGCCATGTGCCGTCACTTCCGTGCCGGTGTATATAGCACGCAGGGTGAAATCTCGTTAAGCGTCTCTACGAAGCAAAATCTGCGCTCTCTGTCTGGAGCTTTGTACATAGGTTTTTTTGGGCACGTGAGTTCCGCTGAAAATTTCTGGCAAGTGATTTTCATCACCGCAAAGCATGCAACGGTCTGAGAAGCCATTTTGTTGGGTTCGCGTCACGTTCGGCATGAGTGTGTACGGAACGGACGTTAATTTTTGGTTTGTTTGTCTGTATAGAAAATCAGAGAACGAGAGAAAGAGATAGGGTTATAAAAAACGCGATGTTTTCGTTCGTCCCTCGTTTAGGGCCATCGTTTGAAGTGGAATCTGAATCAGAGTAAAAAGAAATCCGTTAAATTTAGATAAACAACGACAGCTCAATCTGAGTCGGGTGTTTGCTGTAAAAATTGCGAGCCCATTAGATTGACATGGAATTAGCGAGAACTTCTTAAAAGACAACGATGAAAACTTCTTCAAAGTATCAGTTGATATACAAGTTTAAATTTATTTTTGAAAAAGACATTTGAAAGAAATATATCTGGTTTCAAGAGTCATAAAGTCGGAGGTGTGTTGTTGCGTATTCCATTAAGTAATGAGAAATCTACGGATTAACCGTCAATGCCTGTATCCTGATAATGCACTAGAGAGTTAATTAGACATCAAAAGGCATGAGCTTGAAAAGGGTGTTTATGGCTTAGCAATTGCTAAGACATTACTATTCTAACGCACTCTGTCAATTACTGTGTTAATATTAACGTATAATGATTAGATTTTTTGTCTGAGATAATAATTTTGATTTAACAACTGAGTACATCATATTAATAAATTTGCAGAAAAAAATCTATGCTGCACTGAGTAAATAAAAAGCGTTAACATCCATCGTTGCTGTAGTCGTCATGTCAGTCGTTTGTTTGTCAGCCAGTATCGACTCAGATAATACGGTGCATCAATATACCTTCACGACAATTATTTTAAAGTACGATTATTTGGTATGCATTCAAACCTCGCTGAGTCCAAGTACCTTACCAAGTCCTATGTTTATCGTACGGGAAACACAAATACAACGTTTTCTTTACATTTCGCCATATGTCGTACGAAAAATGTATCGAATTATCAATTTCAATAGCCCACTACTGACAGCCGAACCGGTGTTTTGTTTACACTGAAAAGCGTGTCCTACTGTCTTTCGGAAGCGCAACGCCTCCTCATAACGCCCCACATCGTGCTCTCCATGCTTCGGACTGGTCATAAACTATGTCCTTAAGCGAGGGTGGTTTGGTGCTTGATTCAATTACAGTAATAACGGCTTTCCACATCCGGGTGCACACTGGTACACGTGGCCGAGTACACTCCAGACGCTTCGTGTATGAGTGCGAATACGTATGTTTGCTAACGACGACCTTACCGAACGCCTCCCAGTGTTAGCAAAGGGTCTTCTAGAAAGCGAGAGTCAAATTCTAGCCGAGGGCGAGATGCTTCTAATCGGTTAGGGCTGACGGCAATGCGCCTATGAGAAAGGGGATGGAAAGAGTCGTTCCCCGGAGCAATTACACCCCTGGGGCTACGAGACCGGTTTGGTAGGCAGAGCTGCACTGGAGACGGTTTTGCAGGTTACGAAGAGCGCCTGCTAGTTGCGCAACTAGCCAGAGAGATATCCAATGATTCAATTCAGCTGTTGTTCTTCCTGCACGAAAAGAAGTGCTAAATGATTATCGACTTTCGGCGGCAAGCGGTTCGCAGCTGGATATCAATTAGGATTCATTGCGGTAGGGATCGTTTACAGGAAGCAGCACCGTAGTCGTAATAGCTGCAGATATCAAGTGGTAGTGAAGTGAACGGTGTATCAACGAATGGTCAAAATGGCCTCCATGTGCTGTGATTGCTCAATTCCAGGTGGTGAAAAGATTAAACATGTTTGCTTGGGCCCATAAATCAAATGCAATTCTGCTATCAAGAAGACTGAACCGCACGAGTTTTCGTAAGTAACGTTATTTAGTTTAGTTTTCCACATTAAAAATTATGCGGGAATCTTCGCAATTAAATTGAAATGATTTTTCATTTTTTATTTTAGTGATAATAAAAAATCGATAGATAATCCGAGGCTTCGTTGTGGTACCTTTCCAGATCGGGGAGAAAGCAATCGTAAATCCAATCTCTGGTTCCTGATAACGAAGGATAAGATATTTAATTACATAACCATTTGTCTTTTCATTCCTTCCCCACGCTATCCGATAACTGTTTATCACTTTTCCTGCAAACCCTTATAGCAAGCACGCGCTCAGTTGGTTCCACCGGATTCCAAGGAAGAAAAGTCGCTTCAATTAATAAAGATAAATCAAACGCTATCGGTCGAGAAAGGAATTTGCTTTAATTGTCGACTTTTCTTTCAACCCGTGTCACGCTCGTACAACTGATTTTCATTTCCACCGGAAGGAAATTTGCCATCGGTTCATTTCCTGCCGTACGGAAGCACTGCCAGGAGAACGAAAGGGGTGCAATAATTTCCACCTCTGCACGCCTCATTTCCAAGATATTTTCAACCCTTACTCTCGCTGTTTGGTATGAATGTGTGTGGGATCCTTATGGAAGATCGGTAAACCACAACACTCCGTGCAGACAAGCTACTGACAAGACAAGCAGAAGAAAACCCGTTTGAATAACTGATGTGCGATTTTCTTCGAGCGGGATAAGGTGGTGACTTTACCTAACAGAGCTACGCCGAAAATATCATCACTGGCTCGTCTTTGGTGTCTGGTGAGAAAAGCATATGACTGGTATGGGAAACATTCTTATAATAGAAATTGAAGGATACAGTTTTCGTTATGTTGTTATTAAATAAATCCGTCAAATAATTATAATAATGAAATATATGCGCTTAAAATAAAATTTAGTATTGTTCCGATATGTTGCATAAGTAGCACTTATGATATATAAGACTACCACACATAGTTAAATATGAAATTGTTTGCGATAAAACCAGATTTACGTTCCATAAACTGGGAATTCAAATCTGGTACGAGCAAAGACATCTAAATGAAAATAATAAATTCGTTGTACCAAGGCAACAGAAAAGAACATAGCAACAACATCCCTCAATTTTTCCGCATCGTATTTACTGCTCTAGGTCTAAGATGAGGTAAACTTTTTTTCGTCATTTTTGGACAATTGAAATCTGATTAACATAAAATTAGCATAAAACCATGGTAAGGGAAACAAAAAAATGACAAAAAAACGTTCCACTTAAGTTAATCGCGATTTTAACACCATCATAACTTTGAACGATTATCGCTATCTTCGTGAAGAAGAAAGAAAATTGAAAAAGTAATTGTGATGAACGTGCTATATCAATTTAAATTGAATTTTTTTTCCTCATTGATGAAAAACGTTTGATGTGAAGGTAACATTCTGAAATCGGAGTAGAATGATCTGACTCTATTAAAAATATCGTTTTTTTTAATAATTTCAAAAAGTCATTTGTCAGTAAAAAAACAACTGCTTTCGACTCGGGACCAGTTCACATGATTTCCTCTGTTCCACGGCTCATGTGAGGCCGTACTTTGATACGAATATAACGTGTGATAATTGTCAGACGCTAATAAATGTATACAAATTTGGCAGGTTGTACCTCACAGCGGTCAGCGAGTAATGTTAAAGGTACTGGTCGTACGCATCACCCAAGGTTTCGTTACTTTTGGCAGTGAACTAATTATTATTATGGTCATCATGCGGTTCCACGAGGTCGGCGTGCAAACTGCACCGAATGTCAAATTCCCTTTTGGCTAAAAAAAAACTCGAACAAGTACGCATCCGGATGGTGTCGCACCGAAATCACGAAGTTTTTTACCCATTCAAGCTATGACTTGTGTCCTACAGTAAAAATACTTTACTGCATAAAATTTCCGTCTCATATTTTCGGCATATTTTTCTCCAACCATCCAACTAAACCAACGGGCATTTCGAACTCTCCAGAGATTATTCAGAAAGCTAAAAGCCATCGACAATCTTGATTGGTTATAATATCAATTAATTTCATTTTTATAACAATGCTTCATTACATTACTATCCTCAACGGTCTTGACCTGCCAATTCTGGGTTCCATTGCTTTGCTGGATAGTCTAGAGTACCGAGGTAAGGTGTGAGTGAATTGTTAAATCAAATTTTGCATTATTTTGCACTTTAGTGTCAATAATATAATCCAAGTCTGATTCAATGGTAAATTTTCAGTCTTGCCCAACCTTACGGTCGCACATATTGCATCGTTACTAAACTCTAATTGTGGAACGAATCGAAAAACTGTCGCCAATTCCCAACAGAAAGGGAGAAATGGAAAAAAAATCACTCTGAACATTCGGTGTGCTCTCAGTCGTCTTCCTCTCGCTGGTCACGGTTGTTTCCAGACAGAAGAAAGGGAAATTTTTGTTGCCACCATTGACAAGGGGTTGACGCGTTATTTACGAAAACAGATGTTTCATTTACACCACATTACCCGGGTGAAGTGATTCGGATATTACAATGCGGATTTTACAGGCTGATCTGCTTGTAATAAAGGGAATTTTTGCATTGCGAATGTGTGTTTGGTGTGTTTTTTAATAAAATATTTCGCTTTCAGTTACAAAGGCTTTAAAAAATCGTTTGGAACGACAAAACAAACACAGAAAGAAATCATAATTAACTATTTGCGAACATGCAACATAAACAGTAGAACAATAGTTGCAAACTAAGCAAATAACTATTAACTCCATGATTCTTCACGCTTCCTGCACCGTAACAATCCACATCTCTCGCTCATTGGTCTCACTTGTCACTGCACATGATAGATCGAAAAACCTGCCCTACTTCTAACACTGCTACAGTGATTGTTATTGTTCATTTTCATCCGTACTCCCTGAATCACCCTGAATCGGGGCATGAAAAATCGCACTGTGCCAGCCAAATGGCCAAGGACAGGGAAAATCGTAGCGGGAGCAGCCGAAAAAAAAACCCAACACAATTCACGCCAGAGGCCCGTCCACATCATCAGGTCAGGGCGGCAAAACGAGAAACAAATGAGCATGATAATCCGCTGGCATTAACCCCACAAAGCAAACAGCTCCGGTGCAGGATTCTGTGGCCTAAGCCACATCAGCGGACCCTTGCCGGGCGGGTTCGGTCTGCCGAGGTAAGTGAATCTGAGAACGAGACTGATTTTCTCCCTCGCAGACGCGCCCTCGGACGCCTATGAGACGTTTACAGTCATCACCACATTGATTGCCTCCGGTTTATTACCGTCAATCGGTCCCCTTTCCTGCACGGTGTGCGGCCGGTGCGCTCTCCGGCAGGTTCATATTCATGGCTGATCCTGAAACAAAATCATAGGCCTCTTCCAAATTTGTCCCTGAGGGGTGTGATACGAGCCGGCCCCGGAGCCTTCGCCATCGTCTCTTTGATTCGCACTGCAACGGGCAACAGGGAGCGAATAGGTGGTTTCCCCTGGGTTTGCTCGATTGAGTTGATGATGTGCTATAATTTCCTATTTTGCTTCCTTCCGAGTGCCGGCAACGCGAAGGGGATGCTGGAACGGAACAGCGTGCCTGACACTGACGGAGGGAAAAATCACCCAACGAGCGACCACATTGTATGGGAATAAGCGGAACGCTCACAATCTGCACGGCAGACCCAACAGTTTGAATGCAACAATAACAATAAATAAATAATGACAGTCATCTAGGGGGAGGATTATTTTGATTATTTACAATTTTTCAATTCCGTCCTCTTGATCGAAGCGGTACGACGTGGAAATAGCGGAAGGAAGACGCTTTTGATACACTTTTGGTTGAAGTTACAGGCAAGTAAATTAAAGTGTCTTTACCAAAATCCACTGATTCAATGGTAAATTTTCAGTCTTGCCCAACCTTACGGTCGCACATATTGCATCGTTACTAAACTCTAATTGTGGAACAAGTGTTTCATGTGGGCTTATCCTGTCCCCGGTTTACCGTTCTGGAACGAATCGAAAAACTGTCGCCAATTCCCAACAGAAAGGGAGAAATGGAAAAAAAATCACTCTGAACATTCGGTGTGTTCTCAGTCGTTTTCCTCTCGCTGGTCACGGTTGTTTCCAGACAGAAGAAAGGGAAATTTTTGTTGCCACCATTGACAAGGGGTTGACGCGTTATTTACGAAAACAGATGTTTCATTTACACCACATTACCCGGGTGAAGTGATTCGGATATTACAATGCGGATTTTACAGGCTGATCTGCTTGTAATAAAGGGAATTTTTGCATTGCGAATGTGTGTTTGGTGTGTTTTTTAATAAAATATTTCGCTTTCAGTTACAAAGGCTTTAAAAAATCGTTTGGAACGACAAAACAAACACAGAAAGAAATCATAATTAACTATTTGCGAACATGCAACATAAACAGTAGAACAATAGTTGCAAACTAAGCAAATAACTATTAACTCCATGATTCTTCACGCTTCCTGCACCGTAACAATCCACATCTCTCGCTCATTGGTCTCACTTGTCACTGCACATGATAGATCGAAAAACCTGCCCTACTTCTAACACTGCTACAGTGATTGTTATTGTTCATTTTCATCCGTACTCCCTGAATCACCCTGAATCGGGGCATGAAAAATCGCACTGTGCCAGCCAAATGGCCAAGGACAGGGAAAATCGTAGCGGGAGCAGCCGAAAAAAAAAACCCAACGCAATTCACGCCAGAGGCCCGTCCACATCATCAGGTCAGGGCGGCAAAACGAGAAACAAATGAGCATGATAATCCGCTGGCATTAACCCCACAAAGCAAACAGCTCCGGTGCAGGATTCTGTGGCCTAAGCCACATCAGCGGACCCTTGCCGGGCGGGTTCGGTCTGCCGAGGTAAGTGAATCTGAGAACGAGACTGATTTTCTCCCTCGCAGACGCGCCCTCGGACGCCTATGGGACGTTTACAGTCATCACCACATTGATTGCCTCCGGTTTATTACCGTCAATCGGTCCCCTTTCCTGCACGGTGTGCGGCCGGTGCGCTCTCCGGCAGGTTCATATTCATGGCTGATCCTGAAACAAAATCATAGGCCTCTTCCAAATTTGTCCCTGAGGGGTGTGATACGAGCCGGCCCCGGAGCCTTCGCCATCGTCTCTTTGATTCGCACTGCAACGGGCAACAGGGAACGAATAGGTGGTTTCCCCTGGGTTTGCTCGATTGAGTTGATGATGTGCTATAATTTCCTATTTTGCTTCCTTCCGAGTGCCGGCAACGCGAAGGGGATGCTGGAACGGAACAGCGTGCCTGACACTGACGGAGGGAAAAATCACCCAACGAGCGACCACATTGTATGGGAATAAGCGGAACGCTCACAATCTGCACGGCAGACCCAACAGTTTGAATGCAACAATAACAATAAATAAATAATGACAGTCATCTAGGGGGAGGATTATTTTGATTATTTACAATTTTTCAATTCCGTCCTCTTGATCGAAGCGGTACGACGTGGAAATAGCGGAAGGAAGACGCTTTTGATACACTTTTGGTTGAAGTTACAGGCAAGTAAATTAAAGTGTCTTTACCAAAATCCCTTGTTATTGCAACGATAAAAAGAATAACAGGCATTTTTAGATACCATGCTCAAACTACACGGCGATATGGCTAGCATATCTGTACTGAGTATGGGAAGTTTGTGTCTTCATAAAATGATCACAATAAGTTGGTTTCGGTGTAAAATATCAAAATTAATCAACTATCTGATTTCAAAATTCACTATTTTTTCTCATATACTCGGTCTTGCGCTCTTGAACACATTACAAACATTCTTGACGAGAAGCTCTTCAACTCTTCCGAGGCAGACAGACTATAGTCGGGCACACTACATCTACGAGGATCTCTTGTATGATACCAATTCAATTTGCAATATTGATGGATCGAAACAACGTCGAATTAAGCTCAATTAGCATAGATTTGTCGTCATCCTTGTCTTGTCCTGTAGAAACGAAAACAATAAAGAAAAAATGTCTTGATTTGTTGCACCGAATGGAAGAATCCGAGACATAGACATGGTTCATAAATCATTGCACGATTCAAATTAAAACCGACGACACAACATTTCCGTCTGCACCAGTGCATGTTAACGTCTTCTAACATGATTTTTAAATGAAAGAACCATCCGGCAAGGCACACTTCCTCAACAATCGTGTCCTTTTCCCGCGCGCGAACAATGACCTAATCGAAAGTGAACAGCACACAGAAGCACGCGATTTTAACACCATCATAACTTTGAACGATTATCGCTATCTTCGTGAAGAAGAAAGAAAATTGGAAAAGTAATTGTGATGATCGTGCTATATCAATTTAAATTGGAATTTTTTTCCTCATTGATGAAAAACGTTTGATGTGAAGGTAACATTCTGAAATCGGAGTAGAATTATCTGACTCTATTAAAAATATCGTTTTTTTTAATAATTTCAAAAAGTCATTTGTGAGTAAAACACAACTGCTTTCGACTCGGGACCAGTTCACATGATTTCCTCTGTTCCACGGCTCATGTGAGGCCGTACTTTGATACGAATATAACGTGTGATAATTGTCAGACGCTAATAAATGTATACAAATTTGGCAGGTTGTACCTCACAGCGGTCAGCGAGTAATGTTAAAGGTACTGGTCGTACGCATCACCCAAGGTTTCGTTACTTTTGGCAGTGAACTAATTATTATTATGGTCATCATGCGGTTCCACGAGGTCGGCGTGCAAACTGCACCGAATGTCAAATTCCCTTTTGGCTAAAAAAAAACTCGAACAAGTACGCATCCGGATGGTGTCGCACCGAAATCACGAAGTTTTTTACCCATTCAAGCTATGACTTGTGTCCTACAGTAAAAATACTTTACTGCATAAAATTTCCGTCTCATATTTTCGGCATATTTTTCTCCAACCATCCAACTAAACCAACGGGCATTTCGAACTCTCCAGAGATTATTCAGAAAGCTAAAAGCCATCGACAATCTTGATTGGTTATAATATCAATTAATTTCATTTTTATAACAATGCTTCATTACATTACTATCCTCAACGGTCTTGACCTGTCAATTCTGGGTTCCATTGCTTTGCTGGATAGTCTAGAGTACCGAGGTAAGGTGTGAGTGAATTGTTAAATCAAATTTTGCATTATTTTGCACTTTAGTGTCAATAATATAAAATAGTCCGCGTCTTGTCCTGTAGAAACGAAAACAATAAAGAAAAAATGTCTTGATTTGTTGCACCGAATGGAAGAATCCGAGACATAGACATGGTTCATAAATCATTGCACGATTCAAATTAAACCCGACGACAAAACATTTCCGTCTACACCAGTGCATGTTAACGTCTTCCAACATGATTTTGAAATGAAAGAACCATCCGGCAAGGCACACTTCCTCAACAATCGTGTCCTTTTCCCGCGCGCGAACAATGACCTAATCGAAAGTGAACAGCACACAGAAGCATATGCCCCCGATCCGGGTCCGCTAGCTCACTGTGACAATTCAGCGTAATTTGTACGGGCTCGCACTCGGCGAAAGGGCACCGTTCGTACGGATGATGTTCCCTTCAACCCCTCATTAGAGTAAACGCCTTTGGATCCGTCTAACCCCTTTTATGCTCCGCCCGTAGATCGACTGCTGTGCGTTCGGGTTTGGCCAGGTACCGGGGCGGCATAACTTGGAATAATATTTATTTACGTTTCGTGATCTATTGCACGCGTGTAGCGATTGAAGCGAGCCAGCCGGGTAGGCGTTGGGTTTGCCGGTTGAGTGAATTCTAACCAGCACGATGCAGCGCCCCTGCTGTGTTGCGTTCCCAAGGGAAGCGTATATTAGCGTAGGGTGTGAGCCGTGAACGTTACGAGCAGTCGTGGTTATGGGTCATCTGGCCGCATGACGGAGTAATCGTGCAAATAAGGACGCAAATCGTGCCCGATGCGTATGACCATGTGCGCCGTCTATTCGGCTCCAACACTTTTTCGAACTTGAATTTTGGTGGTGAATCGCGTGTCGAGAGTGTTGACTGATTTGGTCCATGTGACCCTCATTTCACGAACCAGGTTCTTCAACGCAAAACGAGTATGACCTACCTTAATTCAGGCAATTGTTTAAAAAGAATAGAAAAAAAGGTAAAATAATTTTATAAAATAGGCTTTCCTTCTGTTTGTCCTCTGTCTAATGCTTGACGTTACATTTTTACATGGATGAAGGCCGCAGAGTCGTGTTGCTCTTTTTGTGTCTTCGGATTGGGGAAGCCTTCTTCGTCTGGAACCAGACAAGATATCTGTGGAAAGCGAATGAGCAAAAATTGTTATCAACACACTCAAACCAAAGTTTTCCATCCTTGCTTTCTTGCTCAAATGGCAATCCAGTTTATTGCACGCAATGGCGTTAGAAGGATAAAATGTCTTTGAGAGCACTAACCTTACGAACGTCTACAAGATACATACCGCATG
>KZ067802.1:94793-107613 GCA_002091845.1 Anopheles cracens
TTTTTTTTCAAACCAGTTTGAAATCGTGGAACCTTATTCACATAACAAAGCAACAGGTCAATAAATAATATTTTGACTTGGAAGTAAAATTAATATGCATAACCAATTAAAATATAATTACAACTTGATTGAAAATGCAATCTGTTGCTTCACACAGTGTTGTGTAAATAAACTATGCTAATATCGAGTGTTTTTCGAAGAATGATATGCGTTGGTCGATGCACACGACACGAAAAGGATACCGGTTGATCTGTAAAAGGTGGCAAGTGCTTTATGGCAGTTCTTAGCCACATTCTCGTCATCTATTCTCTATCTGTAATTTTTTCGATAAATCATTTTTAAAGTGATATTATTTGATTGCCCTGTACAACGTTTATCAAGCCGTGTACATTTTTCTACTACCTATATGGTTAGCTCATGATTTATGACCATAAACTCTTGCTACGTAAATAACTATGGAGAACATTTGATTCACAAAACATTTAACTGCATTGCTGTTACATTATGAATCAATACTAAGCTTAGTATTTCTATCACTATTCTAAAGTGTTTGGTTACCGTCGGCTTTTAATCATGGGGTATTGGCCAAAAGCTGTTCAAAGATTTCCAGCTATCTTCAGCAAATACAGTTTTCTTTGCAGTACATTTGAACTCTCAGAAAACAATAATGTTACCTCATTTTGTTCATCCTTTACTATACTTTTCCGAAATGAAAAATAATATTGCCGTCGGCACTACTTTACTCCGTTCCCAAATCGTATTACTGGTGATGTTAATGCTAACTTTCCTACCATTCAGACTCATACACTGACACTGTAGCTATTTAATTGGATGATTGCGTTGGTAAGGGTGAAAGTCGAAGTTTTATTGTGAGCATTTCACTAACTAAGAAGGATAGGTTTATTCCAAATTGTTTGCTTCATTTCACTTTTATTAAACTAGGTACTGTTTTGAAAGTTTTCACTTTTAATTAACAATTTTTGAAAATAGCTCAAACGTTGTAACATTAAGGCCGCAGAGTCGTGTTGCTCTTTTTGTGTCTTCGGATTGGGGAAGCCTTCTTCGTCTGGAACCAGACAAGATATCTGTAGAAAGCGAATGAGCAAAAATTGTTCTCAACACACTCAAACCAAAGTTTTCCATCCTTGCTTTCTTGCTCAAATGTCAATCCAGTTTATTGCACGCAATGGCGTTAGAAGGATAAAAAGTCTTTGAGAGCACTAACCTTACGAACGTCTACAAGATACATACCGCATGAAACGTTTAATTTTCGTTTTCAAAGTGTCAATCCTTTTTTTTTCAAACCAGTTTGAAATCGTGGAACCTTATACACATAACAAAGCAACAGGTCAATAAATAATAATTTGACTTGGAAGTAAATTAATATGTATAACCAATTAAAATATAATTACAACTTGATTGAAAATGCAATCTGTTGCTTCACACAGTGGTGTGTAAATAAACTATGCTAATATCGAGTGTTTTTCGAAGAATGATATGCGTTGGTCGATGCACACGACACGAAAAGGATACGTTGTATCTTTCGAAATATGTTACAGTAGGAAGCAGTGGTTTGTTGTTTGGTTACAAATTTGTTCTTGCAGAAGATTGTGTGCAAAAGATTGAAAAAATGTGACTTGTGTACAAAAAAATTGAAAAAATATAAAGACTCGAAAAAATAAATCTATAAACTATTTAAAACCAGCAGCAACCCTTGCCTTGGCTATCGTTCTTACTCAACTTACTCACCATCCTCACCAGCTCTCGCTCGATTCACTCAGTTCTATCCGGATGATGCTTGTTACGTGTGTTACGTGTGCTACGTTACGTGTGTTCCTCTACAAATTCTTATGGAAAATCTGAGGCTGGCATATATTGATGAAAGTTTCTGAAATTAACGAAAAAAAGAAACTTTAACATAGTAAACGAACGATTTTCATGCATTTAAATCTAAACAATCTATTGAATCAGTAACGAATAGGTCTACTCTGATGCTAAAATAAAGTGAGAAACCAACGAGAAGCCAAACCAAAGCAAACGCATAGACAATGGCTGTTTTCATATCTTATATGTTGGTCATGATTTACTATATTAACTGTTGCATAGGCACATGAAAAAGACAAAAACCATTCCAGTTTCTACACATCTGCATGTCCTCGGATTCAAGAATTTCAACACAAACTTTGTGCCTGGAGAGACGCAAAACCGGTTCAAGCAGCGTATAGACAGTCATAAACTTTTGCCAAACTAGTTTTGCTTCTCATTGCCTGCAACGAACACAAGCGGGTGGTTTCAGGAAAAGACCCCACGCGTAGTTGCAAACATATTTCGTGAGAAAGGCGCTGCGCTAACACAAACCGGATGCATTTTTCCCATCAGCACCGCAAGTGAGGTGCTTGGCTTAACGTGTGGGGTCTTTTTCGGAGAATTCAGAGCTGAGAAAAAGGAAGAAAGATGATGGAGCCGAAGGGTTGCTCCATTATTTTGACAAACACTTTTGGCATGCTATGCTTCTTCTTCCTTTGGCATGAAGAGTTGTATCTTTCGAAATATGTTACAGTAGGAAGCAGTGGTTTGTTGTTTGGTTACAAATTTGTTCTTGCAGAAGATTGTGTACTCCCACTACCATCCAACTTCGGCTGCACACTTTAGTGCTGCTGATAAATTAAGACCCATGCCTGAGCAGCCCCTCGTTGGCCCGTAAATTGTGAGGAAAGTGAGATTAATTAAATCTCTAGAGCAATCCAATCATGCTTGATTCTCAAAGCTTTGGGATGAATCTTGTTGGAAAATAGTATCTTTATACTTTTTTTAAATTTCTTATCTTAAAAACCACATGCCTTTGTTGTAACCTTTGTTTTGTTATGTTAACCACTACACAACTTTAAGCAATATTGCAAAGCCGTTTGAGCATCTCTTACATCTCTTACAATCTCTTACATTACATAGGACGACATTGATCAAGTCTAAAATAAACAATAGACGTTAAAGTTTTTACACGATATTGATAAGTTGTCTCATACTTAAGATTATTTCGTATAACAAATTAAGATATTAAAGCACCCAAACTAATGCAGTACAAATCAAAATCCAATCATATCCTACTCACTGCTTTGCTTAGCTTGTAGTCATTTTACGAAAGGGCAATATTGTAGATTTTTTAGCTGGACGCGTTTTCCAATCCTTTTTTTGCAATAGTGAGCATCACAATGTACTGTGGTTTTAGGCCGGCTGACTTGTTTATCTACCAACCTTGCTCTGACATGCATCAGTTGATCTTCGGAACAAAGTAGTCGGAAAAATCGTTTCCAACAGCTTCGTAGCTTCAGGCGACGTTTTCCGTTTGATGTCGCATCCGAGCCATCCCCGTGAGAACGAACAAGGTTGGAAAAACTTATTCAAATTACGGGTTGTAAGTTATTTTTCTTTGACTAGTATCCTTTGATTCGTTTCGTTAGGATGCTGGATACCGAAGGCAGAATAAGCGGTACGGTGGGAGCGGGTAGGAAAGATAGGAAAGATCTTGTATCACAACGGGTTGTTACAATCCTTCCACCACAAACAAAGGAGCCGAGCGAGTGCTTTGAAATGTAAATGCCGTGCCCAGGAGCGTTACTTTGACTTTGGCTCGATTTCTTCGTCACCGCAGCCGCAGTAATGTACTCATCATCAGCGTACAAGCTTGAGCAATCTTCAACAATTTACCGAGGTGGACGATCCCAGTAGTTTACTTAGGGCAAGGCTAAGAAATCCAAAATGAATCACTCTCACACCCACTCGGTTGAAATCTTCAACACCACCAGCAGATGCCGGAGGGCGTAATGAAGAATTATAGAATCCCGTCTTCCACTCAACGCCTGCATGGGCTCCACTAAATGGTACCAATTTTCTTAGAACACTTTGTCGCTACTTTTGATCTTCAACCATGACCGCCAATTTTGGGTGGTTGGCTCCCACTACCATCCAACTTCGGCTGCACACTTTAGTGCTGCTGATAAATTAAGACCCATGCCTGAGCAGCCCCTCGTTGGAAACCTACATTAGCACGCACGCATGATAAGAACGTCGTCCGGTTCGTCGGGTTCCGTTGGGTTGGACATGTCAATAGAAAGATACCGAACGACCGTTAGCAGAAAGTACTGCTTTGAATCGATTTGATCGATGCAAAAAGATAATACAGTCTTGAAAATATACAAATCTTTATCTTAATATGCACTTTTGGTTAAAACTTGTGTTTGACGAATCATGCAGTCATCAACACAGTTATCACATCCCCGTAATAAAAAACGAAACAAACAAAACAAAAAGACACAGTCATCAATAGACAAATAATTGCTGAGTTAAGAATTCTTAACGATTATGAAAACATGTCTAGAATAAATCATCAAGTCTAAAATAAACAATAGACGTTAAAGTTTTTACACGATATTGATAAGTTGTCTCATACTTAAGATTATTTCGTATAACAAATTAAGATATTAAAGCACCCAAACTAATGCAGTACAGGGTGACACAATACGGAAAAAGTGCTGCTAATCCTAGTAGAATTTGTGTTTCACAAGCTTTAAATGTGACGTGATTAGTAACATAATAATACATAACCAATGTTATCAATTCTAACTCAAATGTCTATTTTTTTAACATTGCGTGATTCGCAAATTATCTCTTTTTATTGCTTTTTTGAGTTGCTTATTTATTCATAAAACACTACTGTTAACTGTATGCATAAAAAAACAATGTAGTGAATGAGTGTATGGAAAAGAACTACAATATTTTACACAAATTATTACACACCAATGTAATGTGTAACATGTACTAGACAGGAATCATCTCTACTTGCCGCTAGTAGCAATTAATTATGCAAGTAAGAATTACTATGCGATTGATAAGTCCCAATCACGCACTAGTGCGGTTAGTCGCACGGCTACCGTTTAATTAAGACAAGTTGGTCCATTTCATAACTTTTATTAAACTAGGTACTGTTTTGAAAGTTTTCACTTTTAATTAACAATTTTTGAAAATAGCTCAAACGTTGTAACATTACACAAATAATACTGGGGTAGTAGCACTGATTCAATGTAATGTGAGCACTGAGTATCTCCATCTCAGAGGCACAGCAACTTACTACTGTAATCATTCGATCCCTTTTTCTCTCTTCGGTGTCTTCGTTCTCTCAATAAGCAGACCGTATGATGTCGATGTCAGATGATGGAACTCTATTCCGCACACTTACTCACTCTTCCAGTTTAGTGTTCCTATGTTTACAATATCGCTCTCTTCTCTCTTCGTATGCTCACTGCTATCATACACATTAATCCCCGCACGAATCTAGGAAGAATATCACGAACGACTGAACACAACCGGCGAGTCCACAACCCAAAATCTTCAAACAATCCACCGACAACGTCCACGTTACAGAAAGTTGTCAACCCAACAACCATGAACACTCTAGCTACGTTGCAGTCGCGCACTGCTCGAAATTACGCCAGGCACTAACAAAATCGAGCACTGATAAACGCACACAATACCGCAAAGAGATTAAATGACATAGCCACGCCTTCCATCGACACATGATTCCTCTCCATTTTAATTCTCACACGTTCTGCTCACGCTATAAAGGGTTTTGTATCCCTTTTCTACGTAACATCACAAGCGCCAGAAAGTCTCACCCCTAAAAGCAGTAACTACCATACAACCGTGTAAACACGATGATGGTTGATGATGACTGTGCTCTAGAGAGATTTTTTTTTCAATTCAAGATCTCTGTTGAATACGCACGTGCGTAGGAACGTTAGCTTTGCTGAGCGAGAGAATAAAAGCGAGCTCTGCTATGATATGCGTCGATTTGCTTTGGAAAACTCTCTGCACAGGGTGACACAATACGGAAAAAGTGCTGCTAATCCTATTGTTCATCCTTTACTATACTTTTCCGAAATGAAAAATAATATTGCCGTCGGCACTACTTTACTCCGTTCCCAAATCGTATTACTGGTGATGTTAATGCTAACTTTCCTACCATTCAGACTCATACACTGACACTGTAGCTATTTAATTGGATGATTGCGTTGTTAAGAGTGAAAGTCGAAGTTTTATTGTGAGCATTTCACTAACTAAGAAGGATAGGTTTATTCCAAATTGTTTGCTTCATTTAACTTTTATTAAACTAGGTACTGTTTTGAAAGTTTTCACTTTTAATTAACAATTTTTGAAAATAGCTCAAACGTTGTAACATTTGCTCCACTGATTCACAGACGTCTAATTTTGATTCATTTGCTAAATTGGTTAATTGGCTGTTTTAATTGTTTCACTTCGGTTGCGTTAAATGAAGCCGTGGGTCCCCGGCTCGTCCAGTAGAAATCCCAATCCCCACAAATTGACACCACAAACAAAGGAGCCGAGCGAGTGCTTTGAAATGTAAATGCCGTGCCCAGGAGCGTTACTTTGACTTTGGCTCGATTTCTTCGTCACCGCAGCCGCAGTAATGTACTCATCATCAGCGTACAAGCTTGAGCAATCTTCAACAATTTACCGAGGTGGACGATCCCAGTAGTTTACTTAGGGCAAGGCTAAGAAATCCAAAATGAATCACTCTCACACCCACTCGGTTGAAATCTTCAACACCACCAGCAGATGCCGGAGGGCGTAATGAAGAATTATAGAATCCCGTCTTCCACTCAACGCCTGCATGGGCTCCACTAAATGGTACCAATTTTCTTAGAACACTTTGTCGCTACTTTTGATCTTCAACCATGACCGCCAATTTTGGGTGGTTGGCTCCCACTACCATCCAACTTCGGCTGCACACTTTAGTGCTGCTGATAAATTAAGACCCATGCCTGAGCAGCCCCTCGTTGGTCCGTAAATTGTGAGGAAAGTGAGATTAATTAAATCTCTAGAGCAATCCAATCATGTTTGATTCTCAAAGCTTTGGGATGAATCTTGTTGGAAAATAGTATCTTTATACTTTTTTTAAATTTCTTATCTTAAAAACCACATGCCTTTGTTGTAACCTTTGTTTTGTTATGTTAACCACTACACAACTTTAAGCAATATTGCAAAGCCGTTTGAGCATCTCTTACATCTCTTACAATCTCTTACATTACATAGGACGACATTGTTTTAAATGACAAAAATGCTGAAGAACATTTATTTACGCCTGAGTTTCGGAAGTGTCATTTTAAACTGATTCGATCAGAGTTTGACCTCACAGTTGTTCTTGACTAGGCATTAAGCCGAGAGGCGTGAGAAAGTTTCTCTAAATGCAGTTGATGACATATGGTCCGCTGTATTTCCTATCGCGTTTCATTCGTATACCGTGGGTCGTGAATGCGGACAATATAGCTCAGCGAAATTTATTATGATCTAGATTAATGCTTGTGGCGTTTGCTGGCCCGTTCCACTCTGCGGTATCGGATTGTTATGTCTGTGGATGAATTGAGCGTTTCCTACACCCCTTTTAGTTTCCAGCGTGAATTTCACCACCCGTTATGTGTACTTCATGCTTCCACTGCTCCACTGATTCACAGACGTCTAATTTTGATTCATTTGCTAAATTGGTTAATTGGCTGTTTTAATTGTTTCACTTCGGTAAATATATTTGTTTATTTTAAGGCTACAACAATCACATTCCCATTCTTTTTCTCATTGGTAATTAATGTTATTTTTCTTTTTTTTATCTGTTTTTTTAAACTATCTTCGGAGGTTGTTTGACATTTTAGTTTGTTTTAGACACATAGTTTTCTTGAAACTGTACAGTTACGGTCTTGCAGAAGATTAAAATAATCTGTCTTAAACTACTCGATAAATGTAGTTTTAAAACTACTTAAAACGAAAAACATCACAAGGCTACTAAAGTGTCGGTCGAGTAGTTCTGATATTTCAGAGACATTTAGCAAGCTTAATACTCTTAATATCGTATTCAATTAGAATAAGCTTTGTTAATTATCGGCTCCGTTTTTAACTGCTATACAAAATTTATAGGAATATTGTGTTTTTGAGTGAAATGTCCTAATCGTAATGCTAAAATCTAATGTTTGGCGTGGGATAACCTTCCTTTGGGTGTTTCTGCATAGCGTTACAAGCATGGATTCGATTTGTATGACTTGCTTGCCTCTTGAAGATGATGAACTGGGTCCCGAGAGAGAACGAGTTAGAGTAGAGAGATATAGTAACTAAAGATAATAGTACCCAAACCTTCGAACAAGAAAACTGCGTACGTGTGTATGGAAGGTTTCGTTGACGATGAATTATGCATCCATCAAGATATACTCGTTTTAGAGCTGCCAAGCAAGCATATTTGCGATAAATTGAAATCGTGTCAAAGCGATTGACGATGGAAGGGAAAGTAAAGGATTCCGAAGATCATAATTTTGCAAAGTGACAACGCAGGAACTTGCCTTGGGAGAAAAATAACACTGCGACGCTTGAAAACGAACTGAAGTTAATTTGATTGGTTTTCGTGCTTGATTGAACACACGTTCTGGAGATTGATATACACTTTTTTACGGCCCTGCCAAGAAGTCAAATTTGCTTTTCGCTTGCCACGGTAGGTATTTGTGGTAATGTCATTGGGTTTCGTTTAAGAATATGAATATGATTGCGGAAGGAGCTGCTAACAAGAAGACACCAGCAAAAGATGTTATTAACCCATACGGTATTGACGCGACGTACGTTTGCGTTTGATATCTATTTATTTATTTATAGATCCAAATGGCGTCTCATTCCTCGGAGAATTTGAATGGCTGCTGTTTATTTGTACCATGATGCTATTTTTATTTCGTTGTATTTAGCTATACGTTTGATTAGCTTTATGATTTTTCCATTCATTTGAAACCAAGCGTTACTTAGCATTACATGAATAAAACATTCCGTCACAATCTGATTAATTTTAAGCTTCTATTTTTAATTGAAAGAATGGATGAGAGATTCAGTGGAAGTTTTGTTTTAAGTCATTTCATTCCGATCTTTTTACGAATCACAAAAAAACATCTCATCCCACATTCATTTCTTGAGCACTTTTCTACTTTTCTACTTCTACATTTTTGGAAAAGGAGTGAATTGTCGACTTCTCTAGTGGTGATAATCCGTACGCTTATAAGCAAGATAAATTCTTTATTGCAGCAAAATGGTAAACAAGAAGCTGGACACAAATTACAACGACGTGATTTTTTGTGCTGCTCAGAATGTCTTTACTCATCACGAATGAAGTTTGTTCTAATATCAATAATAGCATTCGTAACATCGGCTTCTTTGCTATACAGACATGTGTGATGGAACCTTAATAATAAATTATTCGTAGAAAAGTAACTGAATCAATAAATAGGTGCAAAAACTGCCAAATTCCAATAATTTTGTTTCTTTTCATTCTACACTGATTCTAATTTTGATGATTCTCTTTTTTCAAATAAAATTTTATCTACTTCATTCTTTAATTTTGTGACAGATGGAAATATTAAATCCGAATATTGGTAGGAAAACACATGATGGGCTTAAATTTATTGCACATACCCTAATCTCATTAATCCTGTGACATGCTATATCTTCAACGACACACAATAAATCAAGTATTGCTACTAGAGGTCACAGACACCATCGGAATCAATTAACTTTGAACAAATTTAATAAATTTAAATCAACACCCAATCCATTAAAATAATAAAATTTTGAAAATATCCATCACCATGGCGTAAATCCAACACCATCCATCAACAACGGTTGTACTGGGACGTTTTCGCATGCTATCCTGGGAAACAACGGAAAGTTTTCCCGTCATTTACGCGACAACATCACGTTGGAAAGGGCTGCATCACCCACGCTGTAAGTTTTACGTGATGGGTAGGATGAATGATGGAGCCTCCGATGACGAAGGGGAGCTGATGACGAGCACTAGGGTAATCATGTTGGTTGACTGGCGGTATCAGTTTACGTAGCAAACGAAACGAATACAAATTATTTTGTTAAAGAGAGTGAGAGCAGGAGAGAAAGAGAGAAATTAAATTTTGAGCCAACTGACAATGTCACCGGAAACGGATGTTGTGGATGGAGAGCATTATGATGCACCATGAATGTAGAAATCCACACCATTGTTGTTGTTGATTTTCAATAACTGAAATAAGGAGGTACTGCATATGGAGGTATGCTATAGACAACAGAAACATATTTTTGCTTTATGCTTTATATAATTTAACAGTCAAGAAATGGTTGTTTTATTCTGATTAAATTTCACGTGATATGCGCTGAACAACATGGAACAATACAACACGGAAAACAAGAAAGTTTTAACACGTAAATTGAAAACCATGCCTTGGGAAAACGAAACTATTTTGCATATGGCGACCATCGATAATGGCACGCGAACATTGAATAAATTCCAAAGAGAAAAGTAAAGAGAAATGAAAAATAACCAAAAGCATACATAATCGCTACGATTGGTTTTTGTTGTATTGCTCGTATATGAATGGCAAACAGAAAAACCGATTCCCGATTGCTATCGTGCGTCGACGGGACATTTCCGATTGGAATTGAAGTTCGATTGCCCATTCTTTTGTTACATCTGGATGGGGCTATATGAAATGGGGACGAAATCGAGCTGCAGAGAGGACGAAACCGTGGAAAAACAATCGCCGTACCGAGCAGAATAAATTGCTTTATGGATATTGCAATGACTATCGTTTGTTTTCTATCAGCAAACGAACCAATAGGGACCAATTGCTACCAAAATTGCTACCGTTCGCCAGTATCCCATCGTAGGTTGGGACGGTACGAGAGCAACGATGTTTTGCTCGCCAAGAACAAAAAAAAGCTTTGTTTCAGGTGTAGTAAAATAAAAACTGGAAACGTACGAAATCGTTTAGCAAATTGAAAGCTTGGGAACAATTTGGCACGGTTTCGGAAGCATATCAAAGCGGTGCCATGTGCACCTAGCGTGCGAATCGCACGCGGTCGTTGTTGTGGTTTAGATAATCTCTACATCTGAGTCCCGGAATACCTAAGAATCGCAGGTGGATTGGAAGCCGCTAACAATACGCACAATGCGAGTGTTAGCGCAAATTTGAATGGAGGATTTTGTTTGATTTATTTGCTGCCACATTACTCATGCGAGTGACTTCAGCAGTCCAAATAAAATGATTGGAGGGCTGTTTTATCGCTGGCCTTCTACTGGAAGGATAATAAATTCAATCAGACGTATTGCCTTCAACCGCTATGAAAATATTGTTTGATTTAGTAAGTAGGAAGCTGGTTTTCGGGTATACTTTACTAGGATCTATATTTCAATGTATGGAAAATGAATGTATGTTATACCCATGTTTATGCATTCTAGACTAAAGGTCTTGATGACAATAATATAACTTATTTGACGTTTTTACGAGATCAATAATATCTGCTCATTGCTAAAGCGTTAAATATTGATACAAATAATACTAATTTCCAAAGTTGGAATAACAACTTTTAAGAACAATAATATTTTCTTTACATTGTTTGTAAGCTCGATGTCGGTTTTTGCTTTTGTTGAAATTGCTTTTTTTGTTTTTGCACTTTTCGGTTAAATTGCGATGATCATCCATCATTCGGAAAGGTCAATATACAATATACAGCACCACTAACTAGCATCATCATCATCCATATTTTTCAAGTGATAGGAGATTAACTGAAACACCGTGTTTCTTTAAGATGTATAAATATGTAGCAGATGTAGCATTTCAATGTACAACTTGAAGTTTATGTAGTATTCTATCCATATCTCTGAGACAGATTTCATACAGTACAGTACAGTATTTCATGAAAAGAACTCTATTGCTTTCTGTTTTCGGTGAGAATAGTTTGTTCTACTATTTCACCGTATTCTTGATTAAAATTATTCAACTCATACCGTCTCAAAAGACGAAACAGATCGAACGGAAGCACCACTGGGATCTCTTTCAAAAATGTCAAAGATCACTGGCTTCAATCTAAGTTTCAATTAGCTGCAACTAAGATTACAAACAATTGTGTCTCGCTTTCATCAGCTCAGGGGCCTTGGTCGTGTCGTTGATTTTGAAATGTGACTCGCAGCGGCTCACTCGGACTGCCGCCAATGACAGTGACGAGGCAGTGTCGTTGATGATATCATCGTGAGCTGTGATGTGAAGCTGCTGTTGATGGACAATACATTACTATCGCACAGGCTGGGGCGACTTTGCAATTTTGATCAGAGATCGGAACGAACAAACACAGCCGGTACATTTGCTGCTGGTGCTGGGCTGCTGATGGTCGGAATCAGAACGGAAGAGAGTGAAATAAATCTCAATTGGTAGCACCACGTTTAGTTTTGTTCGCTTTTTTCATGACATCGCATCAAAAAAATTAACCACAAGTTCCCATGCTCCAGAAATGGTTGGTTTTCCTGGCCAAACTACCTCATCGGTCCATCTTCTCGAGCATCTCCACGGCCGTAGTACGATCACCGTGGATCAGTTTCACATTGGTTCCAATTTGTGGGGATTGGGATTTCTACTGGACGAGCCGGGGACCCACGGCTTCATTTAACGCAACCGAAGTGAAACAATTAAATGTAGGTGCTGGAGTATGCGTAATTTGTTTAGAAAATTTGTTCTGGCAGGAGACGAGTGTCGACAGTGGTTTGTGTTGTCATGTAAATCAAATATAAGCATACAATGATAGTAACAGGTCAACATTCACACACAAATACACATATGGTGTCACAGTCAAACACACAACCACAATAAACATGAATGTGCAATTTTCATAACTCCCACAGTGTGATTTGTTTTTCGGTTTTCACCAAATCGCGGTTAACTTTTCATGGAACTCTTCTTAAATG
>KZ067802.1:107823-122755 GCA_002091845.1 Anopheles cracens
TAGAGTTAAACTTATAAATGACAAAACGAAATAAGTGGTAATTAGCCATTGCAATTTTAAAACATGAGCAAATGAAATTTAATCAGAATAAAACAACCATTTCTTGACTGTTAAATTATATAAAGCATAAAGCAAAAATATGTTTCTGTTGTCTATAGCATACCTCCATATGCAGTACCTCCTTATTTCAGTTATTGAAAATCAACAACAACAATGGTGTGGATTTCTACATTCATGGTGCATCATAATGCTCTCCATCCACAACATCCGTTTCCGGTGACATTGTCAGTTGGCTCAAAATTTAATTTCTCTCTTTCTCTCCTGCTCTCACTCTCTTTAACAAAATAATTTGTATTCGTTTCGTTTGCTACGTAAACTGATACCGCCAGTCAACCAACATGATTACCCTAGTGCTCGTCATCAGCTCCCCTTCGTCATCGGAGGCTCCATCATTCATCCTACCCATCACGTAAAACTTACAGCGTGGGTGATGCAGCCCTTTCCAACGTGATGTTGTCGCGTAAATGACGGGAAAACTTTCCGTTGTTTCCCAGGATAGCATGCGAAAACGTCCCAGTACAACCGTTGTTGATGGATGGTGTTGGATTTACGCCATGGTGATGGATATTTTCAAAATTTTATTATTTTAATGGATTGGGTGTTGATTTAAATTTATTAAATTTGTTCAAAGTTAATTGATTCCGATGGTGTCTGTGACCTCTAGTAGCAATACTTGATTTATTGTGTGTCGTTGAAGATATAGCATGTCACAGGATTAATGAGATTAGGGTATGTGCAATAAATTTAAGCCCATCATGTGTTTTCCTACCAATATTCGGATTTAATATTTCCATCTGTCACAAAATTAAAGAATGAAGTAGATAAAATTTTATTTGAAAAAAGAGAATCATCAAAATTAGAATCAGTGTAGAATGAAAAGAAACAAAATTATTGGAATTTGGCAGTTTTTGCACCTATTTATTGATTCAGTTACTTTTCTACGAATAATTTATTATTAAGGTTCCATCACACATGTCTGTATAGCAAAGAAGCCGATGTTACGAATGCTATTATTGATATTAGAACAAACTTCATTCGTGATGAGTAAAGACATTCTGAGCAGCACAAAAAATCACGTCGTTGTAATTTGTGTCCAGCTTCTTGTTTACCATTTTGCTGCAATAAAGAATTTATCTTGCTTATAAGCGTACGGATTATCACCACTAGAGAAGTCGACAATTCACTCCTTTTCCAAAAATGTAGAAGTAGAAAAGTAGAAAAGTGCTCAAGAAATGAATGTGGGATGAGATGTTTTTTTGTGATTCGTAAAAAGATCGGAATGAAATGACTTAAAACAAAACTTCCACTGAATCTCTCATCCATTCTTTCAATTAAAAATAGAAGCTTAAAATTAATCAGATTGTGACGGAATGTTTTATTCATGTAATGCTAAGTAACGCTTGGTTTCAAATGAATGGAAAAATCATAAAGCTAATCAAACGTATAGCTAAATACAACGAAATAAAAATAGCATCATGGTACAAATAAACAGCAGCCATTCAAATTCTCCGAGGAATGAGACGCCATTTGGATCTATAAATAAATAAATAGATATCAAACGCAAACGTACGTCGCGTCAATACCGTATGGGTTAATAACATCTTTTGCTGGTGTCTTCTTGTTAGCAGCTCCTTCCGCAATCATATTCATATTCTTAAACGAAACCCAATGACATTACCACAAATACCTACCGTGGCAAGCGAAAAGCAAATTTGACTTCTTGGCAGGGCCGTAAAAAAGTGTATATCAATCTCCAGAACGTGTGTTCAATCAAGCACGAAAACCAATCAAATTAACTTCAGTTCGTTTTCAAGCGTCGCAGTGTTATTTTTCTCCCAAGGCAAGTTCCTGCGTTGTCACTTTGCAAAATTATGATCTTCGGAATCCTTTACTTTCCCTTCCATCGTCAATCGCTTTGACACGATTTCAATTTATCGCAAATATGCTTGCTTGGCAGCTCTAAAACGAGTATATCTTGATGGATGCATAATTCATCGTCAACGAAACCTTCCATACACACGTACGCAGTTTTCTTGTTCGAAGGTTTGGGTACTATTATCTTTAGTTACTATATCTCTCTACTCTAACTCGTTCTCTCTCGGGACCCAGTTCATCATCTTCAAGAGGCAAGCAAGTCATACAAATCGAATCCATGCTTGTAACGCTATGCAGAAACACCCAAAGGAAGGTTATCCCACGCCAAACATTAGAGTTTAGCATTACGATTAGGACATTTCACTCAAAAACACAATATTCCTATAAATTTTGTATAGCAGTTAAAAACGGAGCCGATAATTAACAAAGCTTATTCTAATTGAATACGATATTAAGAGTATTAAGCTTGCTAAATGTCTCTGAAATATCAGAACTACTCGACCGACACTTTAGTAGCCTTGTGATGTTTTTCGTTTTAAGTAGTTTTAAAACTACATTTATCGAGTAGTTTAAGACAGATTATTTTAATCTTCTGCAAGACCGTAACTGTACAGTTTCAAGAAAACTATGTGTCTAAAACAAACTAAAATGTCAAACAACCTTGGTGATGGATATTTTCAAAATTTTATTATTTTAATGGATTGGGTGTTGATTTAAATTTATTAAATTTGTTCAAAGTTAATTGATTCCGATGGTGTCTGTGACCTCTAGTAGCAATACTTGATTTATTGTGTGTCGTTGAAGATATAGCATGTCACAGGATTAATGAGATTAGGGTATGTGCAATAAATTTAAGCCCATCATGTGTTTTCCTACCAATATTCGGATTTAATATTTCCATCTGTCACAAAATTAAAGAATGAAGTAGATAAAAATTTATTTGAAAAAAGAGAATCATTAAAACTAGAATCAGTGTAGAATGAAAAGAAACAAAATTATTGGAATTTGGCAGTTTTTGCACCTATTTATTGATTCAGTTACTTTTCTACGAATAATTTATTATTAAGGTTCCATCACACATGTCTGTATAGCAAAGAAGCCGATGTTACGAATGCTATTATTGATATTAGAACAAACTTCATTCATGATGAGTAAAGACATTCTGAGCAGCACAAAAAATCACGTCGTTGTAATTTGTGTCCAGCTTCTTGTTTACCATTTTGCTGCAATAAAGAATTTATCTTGCTTATAAGCGTACGGATTATCACCACTAGAGAAGTCGACAATTCACTCCTTTTCCAAAAATGTAGAAGTAGAAAAGTAGAAAAGTGCTCAAGAAATGAATGTGGGATGAGATGTTTTTTTGTGATTCGTAAAAAGATCGGAATGAAATGACTTAAAACAAAACTTCCACTGAATCTCTCATCCATTCTTTCAATTAAAAATAGAAGCTTAAAATTAATCAGATTGTGACGGAATGTTTTATTCATGTAATGCTAAGTAACGCTTGGTTTCAAATGAATGGAAAAATCATAAAGCTAATCAAACGTATAGCTAAATACAACGAAATAAAAATAGCATCATGGTACAAATAAACAGCAGCCATTCAAATTCTCCGAGGAATGAGACGCCATTTGGATCTATAAATAAATAAATAGATATCAAACGCAAACGTACGTCGCGTCAATACCGTATGGGTTAATAACATCTTTTGCTGGTGTCTTCTTGTTAGCAGCTCCTTCCGCAATCATATTCATATTCTTAAACGAAACCCAATGACATTACCACAAATACCTACCGTGGCAAGCGAAAAGCAAATTTGACTTCTTGGCAGGGCCGTAAAAAAGTGTATATCAATCTCCAGAACGTGTGTTCAATCAAGCACGAAAACCAATCAAATTAACTTCAGTTCGTTTTCAAGCGTCGCAGTGTTATTTTTCTCCCAAGGCAAGTTCCTGCGTTGTCACTTTGCAAAATTATGATCTTCGGAATCCTTTACTTTCCCTTCCATCGTCAATCGCTTTGACACGATTTCAATTTATCGCAAATATGCTTGCTTGGCAGCTCTAAAACGAGTATATCTTGATGGATGCATAATTCATCGTCAACGAAACCTTCCATACACACGTACGCAGTTTTCTTGTTCGAAGGTTTGGGTACTATTATCTTTAGTTACTATATCTCTCTACTCTAACTCGTTCTCTCTCGGGACCCAGTTCATCATCTTCAAGAGGCAAGCAAGTCATACAAATCGAATCCATGCTTGTAACGCTATGCAGAAACACCCAAAGGAAGGTTATCCCACGCCAAACATTAGAGTTTAGCATTACGATTAGGACATAACAGAAACATATTTTTGCTTTATGCTTTATATAATTTAACAGTCAAGAAATGGTTGTTTTATTCTGATTAAATTTCATTTGCTCATGTTTTAAAATTGCAATGGCTAATTGCCTGAACAATGCATTAAGTAGCAGAGAGTTGTTTTATTAACATTTGATATCAGGTGTTCAAATGTAAATCAAAGTTCCTTTATAAGCCAATGCAATTTAGCAATATGACCGGGCAATCACTGCATTGAAGAAAAAACAAGCATGCAAATAAAAAAATAAATAATGATCGTTTCATTTACAAACATTCTGACTCGAACATCTCGAACTCGAACGGGACAAAAGGATAACATCACCAAACAAAAGTCTAGAACACATTGAAGAATCACAAGTAAATGCATTGTTCAGGCAATTAGCCATTGCAATTTTAAAACATGAGCAAATGAAATTTAATCAGAATAAAACAACCATTTCTTGACTGTTAAATTATATAAAGCATAAAGCAAAAATATGTTTCTGTTGTCTATAGCATACCTCCATATGCAGTACCTCCTAATTTCAGTTATTGAAAATCAACAACAACAATGGTGTGGATTTCTACATTCATGGTGCATCATAATGCTCTCCATCCACAACATCCGTTTCCGGTGACATTGTCAGTTGGCTCAAAATTTAATTTCTCTCTTTCTCTCCTGCTCTCACTCTCTTTAACAAAATAATTTGTATTCGTTTCGTTTGCTACGTAAACTGATACCGCCAGTCAACCAACATGATTACCCTAGTGCTCGTCATCAGCTCCCCTTCGTCATCGGAGGCTCCATCATTCATCCTACCCATCACGTAAAACTTACAGCGTGGGTGATGCAGCCCTTTCCAACGTGATGTTGTCGCGTAAATGACGGGAAAACTTTCCGTTGTTTCCCAGGATAGCATGCGAAAACGTCCCAGTACAACCGTTGTTGATGGATGGTGTTGGATTTACGCCATGGTGATGGATATTTTCAAAATTTTATTATTTTAATGGATTGGGTGTTGATTTAAATTTATTAAATTTGTTCAAAGTTAATTGATTCCGATGGTGTCTGTGACCTCTAGTAGCAATACTTGATTTATTGTGTGTCGTTGAAGATATAGCATGTCACAGGATTAATGAGATTAGGGTATGTGCAATAAATTTAAGCCCATCATGTGTTTTCCTACCAATATTCGGATTTAATATTTCCATCTGTCACAAAATTAAAGAATGAAGTAGATAAAATTTTATTTGAAAAAAGAGAATCATCAAAATTAGAATCAGTGTAGAATGAAAAGAAACAAAATTATTGGAATTTGGCAGTTTTTGCACCTATTTATTGATTCAGTTACTTTTCTATGAATAATTTATTATTAAGGCTCCAGCACACATGTCTGTATAGCAAAGAAACCGATGTTACGAATGCTATTATTGATATTAGAACAAACTTCATTCGTGATGAGTAAAGACATTCTGAGCAGCACAAAAAATCACGTCTGGGAAAAGGGACGCTTCGGTCGTGTAGCGTACTTCCTTGAGCAACTCAAAAACCGTTGACAGAATTATTGCATCGGTAGTGATGGCAATAACTCTGTCAGCGGTTATTGAGTCAGCCAAGGCAGTGTCTCCAGTATGTCATTGTTATTGTAACAATTGAAGCGACTGCTGTTCTACTACAGACAAATTACCACTGTATACAGTTGAGCTAACGATCTTTTTGCTTGTGCTCCACTCGTTACTTGTGATTCTTCAATGTGTTCTAGACTTTTGTTTGGTGATGTTATCCTTTTGTCCCGTTCGAGTTCGAGATGTTCGAATCAGAATCTTTGTAAATGAAACGATCATTATTTATTTGTTTATTTGCATGCTTGTTTTTTCTTCAATGCAGTGATTGCCCGGTCATATTGCTTAATTGCATTGGCTTATAAAGGAACTTTGATTTACATTTGAACACCTGATATCAAATGTTAATAAAACAACTCTCTGTTGCTTCCTGCATTGTTCAGGCAATTAGCCATTGCAATTTTAAAACATGAGCAAATGAAATTTAATCAGAATAAAACAACCATTTCTTGATTCTTGGAGATGAGCAATCCGAAATGTATGGTTCACGGTAAGTATGTTCAATCCGTTAACAACATTAACCTACTATTCGCGATGCGTTGGCTTGCTGCATGTGTCAATTTATTGTTGCTCTTTTCACTCATATTAATAGTTGCAGAATCATGTGACACACATGATATCCTTGGCATAGCGTTCGAATAGGATATATGAAATATTAAAGCAATCAGATGATAACCTTAACAATCCAACAAAAGCCCTTTGGAGCTTGGGTAGGATCACATTAATTGGCTATAGGGAAACACCAATGAATGAAACACGTGTTTGGTAGACCCTATTTAACCGGACGTACGTCGACGAATTGGCGAATTGGTGGCTTGAGTCAGCTGGCAGAGCAGAGTCTGGCTCACACTATAATGTTCTGTCCGAAAGGGGTCCCCTTTTTCTCACGGAATTGCCTTTTCAGTCCTTTTGTTTGCTTATCTCAGCGCATCAATTACTTAATGATTATTGATTTTTAATTGATCACAGACTTAAAATGGAAGCCAATCGATAATTATTGGTTTGGGATATCATTTGGGAAAAGGGACGCTTCGGTCGTGTAGCGTACTTCCTTGAGCAACTCAAAAACCGTTGACAGAATTATTGCATCGGTAGTGATGGCAATAACTCTGTCAGCGGTTATTGAGTCAGCCAAGGCAGTGTCTCCAGTATGTCATTGTTATTGTAACAATTGAAGCGACTGCTGTTCTACTACAGACAAATTACCACTGTATACAGTTGAGCTAACGATCTTTTTGCTTGTGCTCCACTCGTTACTTGTGATTCTTCAATGTGTTCTAGACTTTTGTTTGGTGATGTTATCCTTTTGTCCCGTTCGAGTTCGAGATGTTCGAAATGGGAAGTGGCCTGTGAAACTCTATTACGTGTTTATTCTCGATGGTGTAAATATTCGATGGTATTCGGTACTTCTCTTAGACAGGTGCAAGGTTCGTTTTTATTTTCATCGTTAGCACTAATGGATCCCAAAATGTAGACCATATTGCGCAGGTTTAAATGCGTGTTGAAAGATCTGAAGTTTTTTTGTCCCTCGGCCACACCGACCGTTGGGTGTAGGTGCTGGAGTATGCGTAATTTGTTTAGAAAATTTGTTCTGGCAACTGTGTTCCACGCCGTAACCGTATCGTTAATGGCTCCATGCGAGGAATGGAATTGCGAAAATACATTTACCGGCATAACCCACTAGTGTGCCGTTATCGCACTTGGTTCCGATTATTGCTCAAGCACATAGCACTGCCGAGAGATTTCACAATGAAAAAAGCGCATTAGGGGCAAGGGTAAACATCATTGGATGTTAAGCGATTTAACTTTAACGCTGAGGTTTAAATTGAAAAGCTGTACGATTTACGATACCATGTTTTCAATTTCAGTGAAACGATTGGAACATTAATGACGTCTAGACTTGAAATAAATTACGTTGAAACGTTTTTTGGGGAATGGAATGTATAGAAGTATGCCAAACTAGTTGAGTTAAAATTTGTCTCCACACTGTTGCAATTAAACCAATGTTTCTCTTCTCTTTTTACCCTAGGCGAGAAACCCCACAAATGCCAGGTGTGTGGAAAAGCCTTCAGCCAGAGTTCAAACCTCATCACGCACTCCCGCAAGCACACCGGCTACAAGCCGTTCCAGTGCGAATTGTGCCACAAAGCATTCCAGCGAAAGGTGGACCTACGTCGGCACAAGGAAACGCAGCATACGGAGATCCGCACTATGGTCAACTAACCCAAGGCCCGCCCGGAGTTCACCATGACAGCGATCTCCACCAACAGTTCCTCTGCCGGATGCCTTCGCTTACCAGACGATGGACCCAGCATCAGTATGCTGCCAGCGACATGCGACTCACAATCACCGCAAATGTCGCCAGGATCCACGGCTTCATCCACGGTCGCGGCGGGCGATGGTGGAGAGTTCATCGTGATCGACTGATCATATCGCTAATCAAAGGATTGTTCTGAATGTATAAATGTAAATCTAGCGTACGCGACAAAACGGTAGGCGTTGAAAAGACGACAAGCGTTATCAATATTGTTTTGTAGTACTGCGGAGAGGTATTGGAAATTCGAAACGTGCTTTCCGTTACATTTCCTTTGTTTCTCGTGATTAATCGAGTTTCTCGTATCCAGTTCCTTTCACGTGTAGACTTAAAAGACCGGATGTAATGGCCGAATGTTCGACAGCACAAATGTGGGCAACCAGTTTTCCAACACTTGAGTATGAACTTACTGTGTCAGTCGTATAGATAGGAAGTAATTGTGAGAATCGTGAAGCAGAAAGTACCATTAAGTAGTATTAAATTCCCAGATTCACTGCTGCCAATCGGTGATATCGATGGGAAGTGGCCTGTGAAACTCTATTACGTGTTTATTCTCGATGGTGTAAATATTCGATGGTATTCGGTACTTCTCTTAGGAAGCCCATCATGTGTTTTCCTACCAATATTCGGATTTAATATTTCCATCTGTCACAAAATTAAAGAATGAAGTAGATAAAATTTTATTTGAAAAAAGAGAATCATCAAAATTAGAATCAGTGTAGAATGAAAAGAAACAAAATTATTGGAATTTGGCAGTTTTTGCACCTATTTATTGATTCAGTTACTTTTCTATGAATAATTTATTATTAAGGCTCCAGCACACATGTCTGTATAGCAAAGAAACCGATGTTACGAATGCTATTATTGATATTAGAACACTGCAAGACCGTAACTGTACAGTTTCAAGAAAACTATGTGTCTAAAACAAACTAAAATGTCAAACAACCTCCGAAGATAGTTTAAAAAAACAGATAAAAAAAAGAAAAATAACATTAATTACCAATGAGAAAAAGAATGGGAATGTGATTGTTGTAGCCTTAAAATAAACAAATATATTGAACTTTTACAGTGTAAGTGAGACACAAACATACATGAGGATAAGAAATGTAAATCTACAGGCCAGCTGAATGATAAGCAGAACTATGCGTGATATGCGCTGAACAACATGGAACAATACAACACGGAAAACAAGAAAGTTTTAACACGTAAATTGAAAACCATGCCTTGGGAAAACGAAACTATTTTGCATATGGCGACCATCGATAATGGCACGCGAACATTGAATAAATTCCAAAGAGAAAAGTAAAGAGAAATGAAAAATAACCAAAAGCATACATAATCGCTACGATTGGTTTTTGTTGTATTGCTCGTATATGAATGGCAAACAGAAAAACCGATTCCCGATTGCTATCGTGCGTCGACGGGACATTTCCGATTGGAATTGAAGTTCGATTGCCCATTCTTTTGTTACATCTGGATGGGGCTATATGAAATGGGGACGAAATCGAGCTGCAGAGAGGACGAAACCGTGGAAAAACAATCGCCGTACCGAGCAGAATAAATTGCTTTATGGATATTGCAATGACTATCGTTTGTTTTCTATCAGCAAACGAACCAATAGGGACCAATTGCTACCAAAATTGCTACCGTTCGCCAGTATCCCATCGTAGGTTGGGACGGTACGAGAGCAACGATGTTTTGCTCGCCAAGAACAAAAAAAAGCGTTTTAAGTAGTTTTAAAACTACATTTATCGAGTAGTTTAAGACAGATTATTTTAATCTTCTGCAAGACCGTAACTGTACTGTTTCAAGAAAACTATGTGTCTAAAACAAACTAAAATGTCAAACAACCTCCGAAGATAGTTTAAAAAAACAGAGAAAAGAAAAAGAAAAATAACATTAATTACCAATGAGAAAAAGAATGGGAATGTGATTGTTGTAGCCTTAAAATAAACAAATATATTGATCAATCTCCAGAACGTGTGTTCAATCAAGCACGAAAACCAATCAAATTAACTTCAGTTCGTTTTCAAGCGTCGCAGTGTTCTTTTTCTCCCGAGGCAAGTTCCTGCGTTGTCACTTTGCAAAATTATGATCTTCGGAATCCTTTACTTTCCCTTCCATCATTGCCATGTGCACCTAGCGTGCGAATCGCACGCGGTCGTTGTTGTGGTTTAGATAATCTCTACATCTGAGTCCCGGAATACCGAAGAATCGCAGGTGGATTGGGAGCCGCTAACAATACGCACAATGCGAGTGTTAGCGCAAATTTGAATGGAGGATTTTGTTTGATTTATTTGCTGCCACATTACTCATGCGAGTGACTTCAGCAGTCCAAATAAAATGATTGGAGGGCTGTTTTATCGCTGGCCGTCTACTGGAAGGATAATAAATTCAATCAGACGTATTGCCTTCAACCGCTATGAAAATATTGTTTGATTTAGTAAGTAAGAAGCTGGTTTTCGGGTATACTTTACTAGGATCTATATTTCAATGTATGGAAAATGAATGTATGTTATACCCATGTTTATGCATTCTAGACTAAAGGACTTGATGACAATAATATAACTTATTTGACGTTTTTACGAGGTCAATAATATCTGCTCATTGCTATAGCGTTGAATATTGATACAAATAATACTAATTTCCAAAGTTCGAATAACAACTTTTTAGAACAATAACATTTTCTTCACATTGTTTGTAAGCTCGATGTCGGTTTTTGTTTATCAGTTCTGAAATTGCTTTTTTGTTTTTGCACTTTTCGGTTAAATTGCGATGATCATCCATCATTCGGAAAGGTCAATATACAATATACAGCACCACTAACTAGCATCATCATCATCCAAATTTTTCAAGTGATAGGAGATTAACTGAAACACCGTGTTTCTTTAAGATGTATAAATATGTAGCAAATGTAGCAGGTCAATGTACAGCTTAAAGTTTATGCAGTATTCTATCCATATCTCTGAGACTACAGTATTTCATGAAAAGATCTCTATTGCTTTCTGTTTTCGGTGAGAATACAAAACGGTGAGTACGGTGAGTTTGCTACGGTGAGTATGCTCTACTATTTCACCGTATTCTTGATTAAAATTATTCAACTCATACCGTCTCAAAAGACGAAACAGATCGAACGGAAGCACCACTGGGATCTCTTTCAAAAATGTCAAAGATCACTGGCTTCAATCTAAGTTTCAATTAGCTGCAACTAAGATTACAAACAATTGTGTCTCGCTTTCATCAGCTCAGGGGCCTTGGTCGTGTCGTTGATTTTGAAATGTGACTCGCAGCGGCTCACTCGGACTGCCGCCAATGACAGTGACGAGGCAGTGTCGTTGATGATATCATCGTGAGCTGTGATGTGAAGCTGCTGTTGATGGACAATACATTACTATCGCACAGGCTGGGGCGACTTTGCAATTTTGATCAGAGATCGGAACGAACAAACACAGCCGGTACATTTGCTGCTGGTGCTGGGCTGCTGATGGTCGGAATCAGAACGGAAGAGAGTGAAATAAATCTCAATTGGTAGCACCACGTTTAGTTTTGTTCGCTTTTTTCATGACATCGCATCAAAAAAATTAACCACAAGTTCCCATGCTCCAGAAATGGTTGGTTTTCCTGGCCAAACTACCTCATCGGTCCATCTTCTCGAGCATCCCCACGGCCGTAGTACGATCACCGTGGATCAGTTTCACATTGGTTTCAATTTGTGGGGATTGGGATTTCTACTGGACGAGCCGGGGACCCACGGCTTCATTTAACGCAACCGAAGTGAAACAATTAAAACAGCCAATTAACCAATTTAGCAAATGAATCAAAATTAGACGTCTGTGAATCAGTGGAGCAATGGAAGCATGAAGTACACATAACGGGTGGTGAAATTCACGCTGGAAACTAAAAGGGGTGTAGAAAACGCTCAATTCATCCACAGACATAACAATCCGATACCGCAGAGTGGAACGGGCCAGCAAACGCCACAAGCATTAATCTAGATCATAATAAATTTCGCTGAGCTATATTGTCCGCATTCACGACCCACGGTATACGAATGAAACGCGATAGGAAATACAGCGGACCATATGTCATCAACTGCATTTAGAGAAACTTTCTCACGCCTCTCGGCTTAATGCCTAGTCAAGAACAACTGTGAGGTCAAACTCTGATCGAATCAGTTTAAAATGACACTTCCGAAACTCAGGCGTAAATAAATGTTCTTCAGCATTTTTGTCATTTAAAACAATGTCGTCCTATGTAATGTAAGAGATTGTAAGAGATGTAAGAGATGCTCAAACGGCTTTGCAATATTGCTTAAAGTTGTGTAGTGGTTAACATAACAAAACAAAGGTTACAACAAAGGCATGTGGTTTTTAAGATAAGAAATTTAAAAAAAGTATAAAGATACTATTTTCCAACAAGATTCATCCCAAAGCTTTGAGAATCAAGCATGATTGGATTGCTCTAGAGATTTAATTAATCTCACTTTCCTCACAATTTACGGGCCAACGAGGGGCTGCTCAGGCATGGGTCTTAATTTATCAGCAGCACTAAAGTGTGCAGCCGAAGTTGGATGGTAGTGGGAGCCAACCACCCAAAATTGGCGGTCATGGTTGAAGATCAAAAGTAGCGACAAAGTGTTCTAAGAAAATTGGTACCATTTAGTGGAGCCCATGCAGGCGTTGAGTGGAAGACGGGATTCTATAATTCTTCATTACGCCCTCCGGCATCTGCTGGTGGTGTTGAAGATTTCAACCGAGTGGGTGTGAGAGTGATTCATTTTGGATTTCTTAGCCTTGCCCTAAGTAAACTACTGGGATCGTCCACCTCGGTAAATTGTTGAAGATTGCTCAAGCTTGTACGCTGATGATGAGTACATTACTGCGGCTGCGGTGACGAAGAAATCGAGCCAAAGTCAAAGTAACGCTCCTGGGCACGGCATTTACATTTCAAAGCACTCGCTCGGCTCCTTTGTTTGTGGTGGAAGGATTGTAACAACCCGTTGTGATACAAGATCTTTCCTATCTTTCCTACCCGCTCCCACCGTACCGCTTATTCTGCCTTCGGTATCCAGCATCCTAACGAAACGAATCAAAGGATACTAGTCAAAGAAAAATAACTTACAACCCGTAATTTGAATAAGTTTTTCCAACCTTGTTCGTTCTCACGGGGATGGCTCGGATGCGACATCAAACGGAAAACGTCGCCTGAAGCTACGAAGCTGTTGAAAACGATTTTTCCGACTACTTTGTTCCGAAGATCAACTGATGCATGTCAGAGCAAGGTTGGTAGATAAACAAGTCAGCCGGCCTAAAACCACAGTACATTGTGATGCTCACTATTGCAAAAAAAGGATTGGAAAACGCGTCCAGCTAAAAAATCTACAATATTGCCCTTTCGTAAAATGACTACAAGCTAAGCAAAGCAGTGAGTAGGATATGATTGGATTTTGATTTGTACTGCATTAGTTTGGGTGCTTTAATATCTTAATTTGTTATACGAAATAATCTTAAGTATGAGACAACTTATCAATATCGTGTAAAAACTTTAACGTCTATTGTTTATTTTAGACTTGATTATTTATTCTAGACATGTTTTCATAATCGTTAAGTATTCTTAACTCAGCAATTATTTGTCTGTTGATGACTGTGTCTTTTTGTTTTGTTTGTTTCGATTTTTATTACGGAGATGTGATAACTGTGTTGTTGACTGCATGATTCGTCAAGCACAAGTTTTACCCTAAAGTGCATATTAAGGTAAAGATTTGTATATTTTCAAGACTGTTTTATCTTTTTGCATCGATCAAATCGATTCAAAGCAGTACTTTCTGCTAACGGTCGTTCGGTGTCTTTCTATTGACATGTCCAACCCAACGGAACCCGACGAACCGGACGACGTTCTTATCATGCGTGCGTGCTAATGTAGGTTTATAAACTGTTTTTTGTTGATTTGTTAGCTTTGTCGCTTCCCATATCCTGCATCGACCATGAGTTATATTGATTTGACTCGAAACATGAAATGGACCAACTTGTCTTAATTAAACGGTAGCCGTGCGACTAACCGCACTAGTGCGTGATTGGGACTTATCAATCGCTTAGTAATTCTTACTTGCATAATTAATTGCTACAAGCGGCAAGTAGAGATGATTCCTGTCTAGTACATGTTACACATTACATTGGTGTGTAATAATGTGTGTAAAATATTGTAGTTCTACGGACCATACACTCCATACACTCATTCCATACACTCATTCACTACATTGTTTTTTTTTATGCATACAGTTAACAGTAGTGTTTTATGAATAAATAAGCAACTCAAAAAAGCAATAGAGTGTAATTAGAGCAATAGAGATAATTTGCGAACGTCAAAGCTTTTTATGCTGCAAACAATCACGCAATGTTAAAAAAATAATAATAGACATTTGAGTTAGAATTGATAACATTGGATATGTATTATTATATTACTAATCACGTCACATTTAAAGCTTGTGAAACACAAATTCTACTAGGATTAGCAGCACTTTTTCCGTATTGTGTCACCCTGCCATTGTCTATGCGTTTGCTTTGGTTTGGCTTCTCGTTGGTTTCTCACTTTATTTTAGCATCAGAGTAGACCTATTCGTTTCTGATTCAATAGATTGTTTAGATTTAAATGCATGAAAATCGTTTACTATGTTAAAGTTACTTTTTTTTCGTTAATTTCAGAAACTTTCATCAATAT
>KZ067802.1:129002-173903 GCA_002091845.1 Anopheles cracens
GAACACAAGGGAAAGAATCATGAGAGCAGGCAAAAATCATTATAACGATTCTATTTGGTATGGTCGGGATTATTTGGGTTTGTTTTGTTCGTTATCACATTCCATCTTCTACCCCACCGGGAGGGTTATGGCCTTCGGGTTGAATCTCTTCGTATACGTTTGTTTCTATGTGTGCGTGATTTTCCAGGAGATATTTCTTGCTTTGTTTGCTATCGCAGTCGACGGAAAGAAGTTATGTATATTCCATGCTTGCCATGTGCCATATTTCCAGTTTTCCGTGTACATAGCCACACGCTGCAGAGGGAAATGATGGAGGGCAAAATCTGAACTCTCCGTCTCGTCTATATATAAGCATGGCAGCGTTGAGCTTTGCAGGAAATTTCCGTGTTGTGATTTCCTCCGCCACTTCGGTCCCGCAACGGTCCGTGAAGCCATTTTGTTGGGCACGCGTCTCGTTCGCCTCGACTGTCTATGGAGCGGTCGTTCATTTTCGTTTTGAGAGATGTGAGATAAACGTGCCACAAAAAAACTAGTTGGCCTCACTTTTGTGCCAGCGTCTGTTAAAAATCTAAGTTGAAGAGAACAAATATCTATTAAATTTATAGAAATACATACAACTCAAACTGTAATGGACGATGAGAAATAAGTGGATAGAACCAACGCTCTTTTAAAAAGAAAGGTTTCAGTTTTCGTATTAAGAAAAATACCGAGTTTATTTGTGACTTTAAGGTGATATTTGGATATCCCTCGGATTCACTATCATTGTTTTAACGTGCTATGTTAATGTTTAGCTAACTATTCTACGAATTGTTTTTGCTCAATACTAATACTTTACTTGAAATTAAATTTTGCAGAAACGTTAAATCATATTTTTAGTTAAATTTTCATAAGAATATCCTAAATAAGGCAAAGATTGATAATAAAGCTACATTGAAGTAATAATTTCCTGTGAATTTCATAGACATGCGCAGTCCATGTAGCCATTCAATAACCAATCACAAAAAATCGAATTGAAAGCCATTCCTCTTTTCAACGCAGCATCTCGTAACATATCTTGTTTTAAGAATATAATTGTAGATCCACAAACCCTTTTAAGATGATAAGCTAACTTAAGGTAACTGGATAGTAAAAGGACGACTGGAGGTGTAGATCTTCGAAGGTTGTAAGTACAACGAAGAAGAACGAGCAATAGGTATTGGATTATGAAATTTGCTTGAAAACGGTTCAATCTTACTTAATTTCAAATTGCCATTGATTATTAACATCTCGACTGTGAATAAACCTATTTTCTATTCCTCACGTAACGTTTTAAACTTTACATAAGTAGTCTTCAAAAAGTTTTTGCGATACTTGTTTTTAACTATCAGAGCTAAGTGACATACTTTGTTTAAATTAATTATACTAACAAATAATAGATTTGTTTGTAATGAAGGAAACCAGGAGAACAAAAGCTACCAAACATTCGAAGCACGTGAGGCCCCATTATTTTGTCATGAAACAAGCTCCAGTCTTTTCAAGAAATGGGGCCAGCTTCTACGGCAAAGGAAATCATCGTATCCGGGATCACCAAGGAGAACGTTGAAAAAGCCATCAGCGTTATCCGATACTTCCCATGGTAGCTCACCCACAATCCCTGTTTTCGGCAACGATGATGAGTTCATTTTTCTCCCGGGCCCAAAATGAAAGACGGAAAACGGACATGCCCCGGTAAGCCCGTCGGACGGATGCCCTATGTGATGAGTCAATATCCAAGCCGTGCTGATCTTTCAATTACTCGTTTCTGTCTACCGACTCATTCTCATTCGATTTCCTCCGCAATCTTTCAGCAAACCGGAATCAAGACATTCCGTTGTACGTCTTCACCACCCAGCCTGCTGTATCTTCGGTCAAAAATGGAGCAGGGCGCCATATTGAGCGTGCCTGTGTGTTAGTGTACTCCGAGCGCAACCAAAGCAATTCTGTTGAGGAAAATCTTTTCAGAAGTGAAACAAAATCCAATCGCAATACATTGCCCGTATCGAGGGAAAATGGGGGAGACAGAAGTTAAGCGAAAAAAAGTATTCTCCTCACACAACCGCAGTCGTACATAGGCGAGGAGTTTTCCTCAAACTACGAGCGTAGATGGATAGAGCCGGGAATCACTTCAATTCGCTCTGGCACACAGTTGCGCTGATGTTGATGATATTTATCAAATCCTGGCAAAAATGAAACCCCTCCACTCGAAGTATCTCGAGCCTTCCCTATGGCTGTTGCAGTGTGCTTGAAAGATCACGGATGGGGAGCAGAGAAGAGCCGAAGGAAGAAAAGGAGCCATACACCACCCTTGGCAAAGCTGTACCGAACAAACGTGCATCCCAAACACCCATATGAGGAAGGACGGGAGTTTTTCATCGCCATTCATGAATCATGTGATAAAATATTCAGGTCGTGAAGCTCTAGATTTATTCGAGAAATGGAAACTCTTTTTCCAGGCCGCCTGGGACCGAACGTACCCTCTAGAACTGCCACATGGGGATAAAATTCGGCACATTTCCTTCCACGTTTCCTAGAGGCGGCACAAAGTCGGTGTGCGATACAACTATCCAATCTGCCGGAGAAGTTTAGAAGTGATTTCTCCAAACTCTGCTCCCATCCGTTCGCTCCATGAATTTCGCAATAGGTATCCTCGTTGAGCTGCATAGAAACAATAGATGGCCGGCACTACCCTGGCATGAAAGTCGGTTATAAAATCATTGAATTTTTATTCCTCTATGCTGCGCCAACCATCTGTGGCCAGACACATTTTTCGGTCTGAAATACATTAGACCTTAAGGTACAAACAATAAGGAGTAACCTCGTATTTGTAAATAATAAAGAGTTCTTTCTTTATTTAAGTTTATCAAGCTGTCGTTTTTATAATGAGCAGTAATATGTTATAACCTGCTAAGAAACGTTTATCTTTAGGTAAAGATAACAAAGAATTCGAAAACAATATATCAGAAATACACTGAAATGCGGAAAAATACAATGAAAATAATGAAAATAATTTCAGCTCTAATTTAATCTCGTAGACTTGAACATGAAAGATTTATTTTCTTGGAACAGTAACAATACTTTGTTATGTTCATTACGAGATATGTTTTACATATAGTGCCCGTTTGTACCAATATTTTAATGTATATTAAAAACCTGATCAACTAAACAAAAATGGTTGAACTTATGAATGAAAAAGGATGCCATTTCTTGAAACCTGATAATGTATATTAAAAACCTGATCAACTAAACAAAAATGGTTGAACTTATGAATGAAAAAGGATGCCATTTCTTGAAACCTGATGATGCTCTATTGACTACTACTTCAAAGCTATCCTACAAGATATTCTTTTGTCAACACGATTTACTTCTCATAACCAAACATGATAGTGGTTAGATGGCTCGTGATTTAATAAAGGATATGTAGTATAAGTCTAATCTCTCAGCCTTGGAGCTTAATTTGAAACGTAATTAAATCCCAAGATAACAACATGCAAAACTCGCCGTAATTTAGAATAGATTTTCATCCGTCACCGTATTCTCTGCCTCTCTTGCAAGGGTACACGAATGCAAAATTAGTTTCATTTTAATAGATTGCTGTTGATGTTTCACGACCCCTAAACAGTTCCGCTTTCGACGAATCGGGAAAAGAGTATTGCAGCGATAGTCGTGAAATCAAACGACTCTTCCAAATCAGCATGTTCCAAGTTGTTGGACAGGGATTTTATTACCCATTGTGAATTTTAAGCAGCGTGAGGTAACTAATTACAGAAGGTTGTAAATGTTACGTTCCGCCACCGGCGAGAGCTTCTGACAGCATTGCATGGAAGTTTTTCAATCTTGTCCTTGTTTGTGTAGTGTTGATTGTTATTTCGTCAGTTTTATGATGTAATTATGTCTTAGCGATTTATGTCTTTGATTTTCAACAAAAAAGATGGTTCACAAAATTGAAATTTGAAAAGAATCTCTTATATCCAAATCAAGATTATTATGTTCGTATAACAACCAAGAACCCAATGTTCATACAAGATTAATGGATTAGGACAATGTTCTTCGTTCGGCAAACATACGTAGCAAGCCGTAAAGTCACGTGCTATTATTTGAAATCGATTTAGAAAAAACAACAAAAATCCCACATAATGCGATTGATAAGGCTCTTTGCTTATTTTACTTAAATGACCTTTGTTACTCACTCCTTCGATGCAAAAACCATCTTATTAAATAAGAAAGAATTTCAATATAAAATCATCCTGAACCCTCCGCCTCCACGATGAAAGGATTAGATAATAAATGATATTATCATTTGTCTTTCCATTGCCTTTCCCATAGAGGAAAGATAAATTCTTATCACTTTTTCCAGGAAATCTTCACTCACGATTCAGCCAGCACTGGTTCCAAAGGGTAGAATTCGCTTCAATTAATAAAGATAAATCAAATGCTGTCTGTGGCGGCCGAGAAAGGAATCTGTTTTAATTAACGACTATTTCCAAGCCCGTACTACGCTGATTTTCGCCACCTCCTCCTAGACGCCTCTTCCTCGCATCACAAACGCACACTGACATCGATCGCTTCCAACCCTTAGAAAGAAGGGCGCTCAACTCATCAAGAAGCACAACAGCGTTTGAAAGAATGTTCAACTTGCTAAGCCACAGCGTCACGACGTTTTCACACTCGTGCTTGTTGAAATGAATGTGTGGGAGGATGGAACCCTTTTGGAAAATTGATAAACCACACCGCTTACACTTGAACCCCACAAGAAAACCGAAGAAACTTCTCCTGAATAACAGATGAGCGTCTGTCCTCGTGCCATAATGAGATTGTGACTTATACGAATTAGGTGGGAATGGAAATTGTCAACAAATACCACGCCTTCAATAAAGTTTGTTTTTGTCAAGAATTTTGCTAAATTTATATGTGCACCAAACAGAGTGTAAAAAACTTCCTCGGATTTCAAAAGGAGGCTTCTCATATCTTTATAACAAAATTAATTGACATGGAGGACATGTCACATGGAGGACCTAGGTTAAAAGACTTTATAATATATTTTTCTCTCACGACTAGTCTTTGACTAGACAAGTAGCTGTTGCATCTAACTTCGTCTTTCTATTTATTTTATTAACGAAATTGTATTGCCAACATGTATTGACTATTATTCAATACATGTTGGTTTTGGATGTGCATATTTGAAAATAATCCTCCAGCTAGGTCTTTGTTACCGATTAAATATTTATTCAAGTTCGGGAATCAAGGAGACAGCGGTGGAAACTATAGACCACTATGTCAGCCACACCCGACGTCAGATGTAAATATGCCATATACATATTTATAAACCTCGTAAAAAATAAACTGACCTCAGGGCAGAAAGGCACGTATCCAACACATGTCACCATTTCCCGAACAATGCCGTCCAGGATCATAACCTGCTTTTGCATGACGGTAAGCTAAACAGCGCATGGAACACGTGTAAAAAATCTCACGTGCAAACATGTCTGTCGTGCGAACAAAGATATTCGATCCAACTGTTGAGAGAAGGTAAGAGTTCTAAAACGTGTCGTGTCCAGTAACGCTTTGTTTCTGTGACACTCTTAGGGTTAGACTGACATTACTATTACTAGTCTGAAGTTCTGGGATTGGATGGAAATCTAAATGTAATGTTACTGATTGGTAACTGTTACCATTACACATTTGAACGTTAAAATAAAACTATTGAATATAAAAAATATATGAAGACGTTTATGCAAAGTCTTTCCCTGATATAGATGGTTAAACGCTGAAATACTGAACGTGTACCGCATCATGTTGGATCCGAACATGCTCATTATAAATGATCACTATGGGCAACCCTTCCACGAAATAATGCACGTGTACATTGCACTTGTTTCTCCTTCAATCATTTCGCCGTATATCAACATCTATTTTAACCTGCTAATCTCCGGTGGCCAAGTGATAACCAAGTAATCTTCGAACTGCCACCCATTACATTTCTCGTAAAAGCAGTGCCACGCGACCAACAATGAGAGGGTAATTTACTTGTTATGATTTTTTTTGGTGCATGTCTTACTAGCTTATCCGGGTTAGGAAAGTCCAAAACTTTGTTCATTGTTTGCCATGCGCAGCAGTTGTCACGTGCACCGCAGAACGCGTTCCATTCGCTCTACTGTGCCTCACTGCACGTGGCTCTGGTGATTATGGCAGGCTCTCACGCCAACATGAACCGCGGAACGAGAACTAAACCACCAGAGCATAATTGGAAGATTGAAAAGCCTAATCATTTTTGATTTATTTCAATGACAATCTGGAACCGACTGGTGCCTGGTTGAATCCGAAATCAGAGGCGTGATGCACAGGGAGTTCGGGTTAATCGAATGAAGATATTTCGGTTGATTCAATTATACTTATGATCTGGGGTAGGAGAATCCCAGAAAGCAGGAAATGTTGTTGGGAATAAACTCTCAGAGCTACTTACCGGTGTGAATATAGGTGTGCTTCTTCATGTCACTCTTTTGATGGAACCGTTTTCCGCAGAACCCGCAAGGATACGGACGGGTATCGCTGTGTATAAGCAGGTGTGTCGATAACGTACTCGATCGCTTGAAGGCCTTACCACACTGCTTGCACTCAAACACTTTTTCCACATTATGGACAGCTCTGCATTGAGTAGAAATTAGAAGATAAAAAACAGTGCATAATCAGAATCATACGAAATTTCACTTGTTGGAAAGCTATTCCCTACCTGTGCTGGTTTAAACTGATTTCGTGCCCAAACGATTTGTTGCACAACTCGCAGGCGTACGGCCGCTTTCCATTGTGAGTTCTTCGTGGGTGCACATCTGTCGAGCAAGTTGCAGAAAGGAAGGTTGCAGTTGTGGTGTCAGTACGAGAATCTTATCGTCTACCTACCTGGTCGCATCAGTAAATGATGTGGATGGTGCGGATGGCTGAAGTCCAAATGCGGCCCACCGGCACCGGTCGATGCAGCCGCTGCGTTCTGCGTCATGAAGTGGCGTAATCGCAGTATGTCCTCCGGTGTTGATGCTTTCAGGTAAAGTTTTGGTAAAGGTTTACTTAGGGTTGATGCGCTTTTCACAAAAACAGACGTTTCATTCACACCAGATTATCCGAAACAACTGTATAACAAATCTGAACATTTAAAATAAAACATAAAGCTTCAAAGATGGTATTAATAATCTATCAAAAGACAAAATATGCAATTCAAAACAATATTTACATTAGAAAAACGTAAGATAATTAGCTTAAGTTAACACTTGACTGCTAGTATAGTGAATACTAGTATTTGATTCCATTTACGTTGTTTTTCGATTATTTTCGCTATATGATTATTAACAGCTGCAAAATACTACCACTAAACGATGCTTCTATTGCAAAACGCACACGGCATAGTGAATATTTCTCTAAACTTTCTCAACGTGCAATCAACCACAAACTAACTCCCAATGTACATCGCTGCTCTGAACTACCTACTCCACATTTCACTCACGGAGCTGCTGCTGATAAAGCGTACACGATATCGAGTCAGTCAATATTGTGCCGATAATGATTTACAGCGGCAACGAGTTATGAGTGTTAAGCTTTTGAAGCGTTTCTTGATTTTATGGTACAAGATTTGGTGGGCATACTTCGCGGGCGCGTACTGACACCCGATGGCAGCTGGCGCGAAGGACCGCACAACTCCTACCGATTGGCCAAAGGCCATAAAAGTTCAAATCAGGCCATCAAAGCACCTATCGCGCGCACCGAACCGGCTGTTGCATCGCGCAGGGATTTCCCCTTAAATCCGTATGGCCTGTGATCGATTGTTCATTATCGTGCACAGCAGTGAAATGGGATTTTGTGAAACAATGCGTCGAAGGACCGAGCTGTATTGCTAAAGGAGCTGATTCTTTGCAAGCCGTCGCTGCACTTCCTACCACCTACGACGGCAACGGTAGGGGGTTTGTAAAACCATTGAACGAAATCAATTTCAGATTTATATTTAATCCACAATCCAGCGATAGCGGTAATCCAACGGACGTAAAGACGACGGCAAAGATAACCGTTAGATTTGTGAAGCACCATTTAAAGCGATTTTCAGTAGCCAGTGGTGAGAAGCATTTTATCTCTGTAACTAATATATAATGCATTTAATAAAAGCATTATATGAAAATTTCTTTTTTTTCTATGCGCTGTTGATTCGATAACGTCAAGCCAACATAATTGCTTTCACACATTTGTCACCAACCATACTATCATGACAGCGTATATCTGGTTCATTCAAGTGCAGAGCTATCTTTATCTCATTTTGTAAGCAACATTAACGTTCCTTAATAAAGAATGATTGAACTATGACCAGCATGTTTCAGGGGCACAAAAAACTCACGCCCTTGTTCAAAACTGTCGACAAACGGGAAGTCAACACGGTACACCATCCTGTGTTGATGAAATTTCACACTGGTATTATAAGTTTTTGTTGTCATTTTTTATTATTTGACATTAGGAATAGGGAGGTGTGACGTTAGGCAAACGTAAAACTTCCAACATGTTAACGCCTTAATTTCAGATATAAGGCAAACAATCGTCGTTTTTGGTCCATTTTTTAAAATATGTTATATTAACGTTCACACTTAATTTTACGAATGTACGCACGAACAACACAAACCACAGATTGCTTTCTATTGAATCCAACGCAGCCACGTTCGAAATAACAGCAGCGCTGTCTCGTTTGCTGCATGCGCAGTTCTTGTAGCTACGAAATGGTGCAATAAATTCTCTAAATATTGATAAAACGATAACTGCGCCGGTTGAACAGATTCCAGACGCACTTCTCACACGAATTTCACCCATGCTCGCAGTGAGCACAACACATCGACACCGGTCGTCGACGTTGGCGTTGTCGAGTGGCACTGACAGCCCCAGTGCCTCTGGAAAAGGTGCGCTGAAATAAAAAAAAGAACGCTGTTCCTAACTCACATTGATAAGCCATGATTTATTGTACCAGGACTTAGTTGGAAGGCATACTTTATAGCACAATTTGATAATTCATTGCCTAACGATCGAGAAGTTGTTCAAACAATCGGCTCAGCTGTGTGAAGATACGATGCGCACGATGAGCCTAGTAGGTGTGCGTATTTCTCGGGTTCACCGGCGTGTGATATTACAACTGACGCTTTTCATTGTATGAAGCGCTCTCGGTCAATAGAGCCGTCCTGCTCGAGCACTTCGCCGTGAACAGTTCAAGTGTTTGTTTTGTACTTCTGCTACTAAGGTGGTCTGGATTGTAATCATAGTTGTTAACCAACAAATCTGTTTTCCTGTTCGTCACATATTTGCTGGAAGTCGTCGTATAAGCCTTCTTCTAACGTTCAATAATCTCTAGCTTCCTGAACAGGTAAAAATGGCTGGGATTTCTTTCGTTTGCGAAAGTACCTCTCGAATGTAACATAAACTCATCTTTGTGGTCATTTTTCTCCAACATTCTCGACAACGAAGTTGAATTTTATAAACGGTACATGCAAATATTGGTCATAGTGTAATGACGTGGAACAGTCATTGCAATTCATCACTCACCTTTCTGGCCACCCTTGAACGATGGTTCAGGCACGTCATTATAACCGTTGGCACCATTTGGAAGTCGTGGTACGGCTGCTGCAACCGGATGAAGCAATCGACGGTAGTGATTCATCAGCAGATCGTTGTTGAATATTAAAGGCGAGAATCCGTTTGCTGGTGGTGCTGGTGCTAATAATGAAAATAGAGAAGAAAAAAGTTACTCATATCGTCCTTAATGAGGAACTAGTTACGATGTCTTTTCGATAATGAGTCTAAATTAAGAGACGATAAAGCGATTATATTTTTAATTTTGAATGCATAGACAAACAGGAACATCCATAAACACAACAAATGCCATAAGACGAGAAACAAGAAAGGCCAGGTCGTCAATTTGATCGCACAACTAACTGCATGGCCAATCATGTACTCCATTCTCCTTGACCAACTTACTTCGATTGAGTTACGAGAGGACTGAATGCATTTGAAAATCCATTTTCTCACTTCAAATGAAGTCTCGTTTCCTTGAGCAGCGCTCGGCAATAATGGCGGCTGCATGGTAAAACATCCTCGAAGGCGCATGCTTAGTGTCTACCCATGGGAAGTGCATCGTTTCATCCCTTTCATCGTGTCATCCGAGCGACGTTAGAATGTCAAGTACATCCAATTCGATTTGCACTGCACAAAAGATTCCGACGTCCTTATGACGCAGTATCGCACGGTTTGGTTTGAGAAGTATGTTTGGAGCAATTAGCTGTACAGCCTAACCTATGGTACGCTTTTATCGCCTAAATTGCATTTAAAACGTCGAGATGGGAAGTGCACCATGGAGCCGATCTCAGAGAGAGGTTTCAACCACAATTAACTGCGATGTTGGCAGGAGATCCTGAAGTGGATAGCTTCCGCCGCGGTAAATCTTTTGTAATTCACTTGCAGATAAAACCTCACATAAATTAGTGTACCGATAACTTCCGCCGCAGGAAGATGACATCTCATACCATTTACTTTAGATCTTTTCCGTGGGAGAGCTGACGCAAACGCTAAACGAAATGAGTTTGCCGCCGACAAAGAAGATAATGAGCCCGCTCAATGGTATACAGTAATATCTTTGACCTTGGTGTTTTTGTAGCAATAAGTTCAAATAATTTCAAATAATTTCAATGTTCAAAATATTTAATGCAATTTTGCACAGAAGTACACATGGATATTTCTCAATGCTAATGTAGGTTTCAATTTAGTACAATGTGTAGGGCGGGAGTTCAGTCTATTGGCATCTAGGATATGTCACTGTCCTCAATTTGTTCAAAAGTTAAATTTTCATATTTTTTCCAATTGTATTCATTTTTATCTTGTAGTTATTAGATGCTGCTTGTATTTTTTTACGATTTCTTGACAAATATTCAACAAACATTCAAATTTATGTTATAGCCAAAAAGTCATAACGTTTTACGACTTAAAATAATTGCAGATCAAATATTGGTAAGTACATGACGCCATTTCAATAAGGGCACATGGTCTTAACATCCTATCGCGTGTTTTATCGGCCGGAAGATATTAAAATTAAATTGCATGTGTTCGTTCCCAGATGAAAACTATCTACGCATGGTGCTGGACGGTTTGTTTTAGTTATGCTGAAAACATGAATGGGGCTCATGTTTTCACTGCGTACATAAATAAACCAAACGACCACGTAACCCACCACGTAACGAAGCGACAGCGAAAAAATATGCATCCGGTATGCGAAAAGAAGGTTGCTAGTTTTTTGTTCATTTGCATACATAATGAACGGGGTGACAAAATAGTGTCTAGCAGCAAATAAATAAGAATCACTTCGCGCATGGTGGTGTCAATGAATGTGGAAAGTGGCGAACGAAAAAACAATCACTGACACCCCTGGCCGAGAATATGCCCCAAAGGCCGGCACGAGAAATGCCATGCATGTCCGACATATGTCTCCACGAGGTCTAAAATACTTAAAAAAGGGTACTCCCTGCCAGGCGATGGTTTTAGGCGCGTTTCGTATGAAATATTTGTTGCTACAGAAAAAGACACCGAAAAGAGCCAGCTTTAAGTGTAAGACTGCATTATGTGCCATTCCAAGCCCTGGCATGGCTTTGCCTTCGCAGCGATCGTTCAGAACATTATCCATATAATTGATGCGATACATTTGTTCTTTTGGAAGGTTCGAAAAAATGCGTCCCATAAGATTTGCATTCCTTTTCGTTTTGGCTTTAAAAAAACTAAACGATCGCAGCGGAATAAAAACACTTAGGCTCAACAAAAAAAAAACAACGGAGTAGCCGCAAATAAACATATCTTATCGTAGTGTTCATTTCATTTTCGCATTAACATTGCTGCTGTTGCTATTCGTCTGTAAGGTCAACCGCCTGTTGCATGTGCCACTGCTACTGGCACCGCCTGGTGGTATTTCCTAATACGCTTCGAGCTCTATGGGTCACGCCATTAGGCGTTCAACAAAAAATCAACCAAAACCCAAGATATCATCACATTTGGTACACAGCCACGGAGCATGATCGTTGGCGCACATGTGACTGCGATCGTTGGGCGGTGGCACTTCCTTCTTCTATCTATCACTTCAAACTGTGGCCCATTCCTCGGCTCTACGCGGGCGCGACGGGCTTACATTTATTTTTATCTACATGTGCTAGCTCTGAGAACATCTTGCTTTTGTTATATTTTTTTCTACATACACATCTTAATATGTCAAGTTCAGAGCTGTCTTCATTACGGTTTTTCATTCATAAAATTGAACGAAAAATGAAAGACGTTCATTCATGAAACGTTTCGTTCTCGAACGAAGCCGGCAGCGCCTGATGATCCCATCGTATGGTTGCTCAATATTGTGAAAAATCTTTTCCATGCGCGTTCCTTCGCAAAGATGAATGCGCTTTCAAAATAAATCATGCAGAACTCATTCCCGAGCAGGCGTATGCGTATACAGTCTTGCTTGGCGCTTGTTAGCTCCACGCGTAATGGCTGGCTGGTGAGGTGGATTGGCTTGTAATGACTGTCGTAATCGCTGACAGTTTGTTTACAAATTTGCTTCAGGCGCTCTAGCCGTGATTTGTGGATTTTTACTTAATGAGCTATTAATTATGATTGAGTGCAAAATGCCCAAAGAAATGTCTTCGAAGCATGTGGGAATGTATTAATTAAATTTTAAAAAAATCCAAATAAATAAAATCTGGTTTAAGCGTACTGAAAGCGTAGCCACAGGCGACGCAACAGGTTCATGAATAATCATACGAGTTCCGTACCGTATGGAAGTATTAACATAAATATTTTAATCATTCACCTGCTCATCAGTATGAATAATAGCATACAGCAACTGTTGCATCTCTCACAGAAAAAGTTCCCTAGCAAGCAATTACAATTCGCTCCATCCAGCTGCGTTACGAATGTCAATGGCAAAGTGAGCAGTTTCCATTTCAAACTATTTGGAACGAGGTGCTGCTAAACTCCCAAGACAACGACAAATGAACATACTAGGACGTCCGGGGCTATCAAAACATCCACACGTTTGTGGTAAGTGTACAGAGAGGCTGGTCAAGCAACGAGTTCAACATACTAGGACGTCCGGGGCTATCAAAACATCCACACGTTTGTGGTAAGTGTACAGAGAGGCTGGTCAAGCAACGAGTTCCTTACCACAATTCCTCAAGTTTGGTCTGGTCAAAGGTACAACCTGAGTGTTCTGGTCGAAGGCTCTGGTCACCTAATCTTATCCCTGCCTAATGGGTGTCCACATGTGTCCTCTGTCGTGTGTTGAAGCGCAGAGCAATCCTGCTCGGCGATTGTCAAGACAGATATTGCTGACGTACGCACGGCTTCAGTAGGAGCGATCTGGATCAGCACCAGCACAACGCTATACACCCATCAATTAGTGGCTGTTTTGGGTTTTGAGCAATCGCTTTTAATTTATGCCTCCCCATTTACGCCACCTCACGAAGATCGCCTTAAGTTGACCATGTGTGGTACGACTATGGGTTTCAGAACTGTTTGAACCGACGCACACACTGGTGGTGAATGGAGATGTGTTTAATGTCAAAGTAAACAATACTTGATTCGATCACATCACCGCCTATGAAGACTACGCGCAGTGCGAAGCAGATGAGTAATTAATGTATGCAATGAAATGTGCATGAAGCTACTGGCTACTGGTACACGACTAGTGGTTGTGACTTGGTGGTGTCAAAATAGCGTAAGACTATGCACAAAAGTGAAATACTATAGAAACACATTAAACAACGTAAAATAGAATAATCAATCAAATGGTAAATCAAACAGAAAAAAAGGTATGTTTCTTGTATGTGATACATTTTTTATCTATGTATTTGCTAAGATTTTTGTACGGATTTTTACATCATTTTGAGTTGAGTAAGAAATATTCAATCCTGATTTATCGATTGGAATTATTTAAACACAGTGAATAAATTTTGTCGATTTTTGACGACCAATTTCATACACAACTTAATAAAATTAAATTTAAAAATAGAATTCATCTGTTCAGTTACTATACTTTTAAGCCGTGTAACAAAATAATGCTTGTATTTGTTATAACAATTAATTTTCATTTGTTTTACTTTATTTTGTCATATTTTGACGGTTATTCTTCATATAAACCATACAAATTTCGAGTGATTCGTGTGTAACATGAAGTGTTTGTTATGAATGTCTAAATTGTAAAATGAAAGCTAGACAATTTCTAGGTACTTGAAAACTGCTGTAAAATTAGTTTTTCTTCTACAGAAACATTTGGTTCTTTTTTTCGAATTACAACTAACAAGTCTTATTAATATGATTAATATTAATGATTGATAATAGGTAAATCTTTTGTTTTATCATCCTGGGCATAGTCACAGCGAAGCCCTTCATGTCGTTAATGTTATATTTTTATTATTTTCCAATTATCTTTTAACACAATGAAGCTTCCAACACCGTTTCACTATGGCTTCACTTACCGTCGGCTTTTCCACGTGGCGTTACTACTTTGAAAGCACTTGTCATTGACGAACCGTTGCTGCTTCCGGTTCCTTGCACGGATGTGCTGTTGGTCGTTGGAAGTAGCACGCTTGGGCTCATCGGTCTCGACATATTGGCCCCGTTCAGTGAACTTCCGGTATTCTCATCGGTTACAAGCGCCGGCATAACATTTCCACTTTTACCGATCATCACACTGATGTTGTTGTTATTGTTGTTGTTATTATGGTTGCCAGTACTGCCACCGTTTGGACTCACGCTGACGTTGACATTGTTCAGCTTGATGTTCACCATGGTAACACTAAAATCCAATGGCAGCTGAGATTGCGGCGGTTGCTGTGTCGTCGGTGGCACCATTTGTTGATGCGTTGTGGGCGCTTCACTTACTTCCATCATTTGGATGGCTTTCACAAAAACACACACACGATTCAATTGCTAGAGAGGCCTTATCACGCACGAAATACACAATACCGCATTTGAATCACTTGTTTTCGTACACCGTAACTAAAACAGCATAATTGCATCGATTACGGTATTTATTTTTTTCCAACCGAATACTAAAAGATGCACGTTTAATGCTCCTGTGGCACCGAACAATAATCCACGGTTTACTCAAACACATCCAACAGAAGCATTCCTCTACCAGCGCAGAGACGTGATTAATCAATCTTCACACACGCGCCATCTGCTCACAGCACAAAAGATTTCACGTTGTCTGCCGTAATCGGAGATCGTCTCGAACGCATATGTTGCACTTCGTCGTATCACGCCCGCCGGTTTCGTCAGAGTTCAGCTCGCTACTGTTTGAACGTTCAGTCAAGTGGGCTCGCCAAAGATTCAATAATTGTCGCTGATTCTACGACCACGACTGCGGCAAGAGCCATATTATTGATGTTGTTCTGTCTCATTCGCGATGACACATCAACCGGCCAGTGTACACATTTTGGAGCACTTCATCTCTCTTCATCGTTTACGTTCATTCGAGCCCTCTTTTTTGCTCACTCTCTTCAGCTCTCTTGGAAGTCGTTAGCTATCACGTATAGCAATCCTCACACGAATGGCCGCGTGGAAGGTATGCGAACGGGCCCCAAAAAACCACCCGCGGTTCCACCAAAGCCGAAATCAGCAAACACAACGTCCACGTTGCGGAGGCTTTCAGCTAAAAACCCACGAAAATCCGCTGTTCCGCTGCAGACGCGCACACACCGCTCGAAATCCTGTCAAGCACTGAGAAAATCGAGCACTGATAAGCGCACTCGAAGCATCAAAAGATTTCTGTGACATAGCCACGCCTTCCAGCGAAATATTGTTTCCCCCATTTTGCTTCTCACCCGCAGCCTCACTCTCTCTCGTTCTAGCGTGTGCTGCGTTAGGATCTTCCTTACACTGGCATCCGCAGGGATATCAAAACTCACCCCTCTAACACCAGCAAGTTTACCTTCTGTAGTGTGCGTCCTCGCTGTACCCTGCGTTCAATACAACTAGAACTGATGATGGTTACTGATGGTAGCGCTTCAGTGTAGCCGGTTTGTGTGAATTGCTTGCTTTGTGTGAAACATAAGGGATGCGAATCGACGAGAACAAGCTTTGCGAGGGAGAGAATCAAAACAAGCTTTGCTCGCATGATTTTGCAAACTCGGAGCACAGGGTGACGCAAGGATCTTTTAAATCGGAGCAAAAACCTATTTCGAAACCTGGTCGACATCGTTTTATCTTGGATCTTTTTGATTTAAGAAGCCATATTTATTCGATTACAAAGCGTTTATATGATATTTTTTGTAATAATAAAGAAAAAATGTTTGCATGAGAATTATGAAGATCTCAATTTCTATTAATATATTCCTACGTCGGAAATAAGAACTATTTACTAACCTACTTTATCATGCTCCCATTTATGGCAATTAAGCACAGTTTTGAACATAAATAGCCTCAAGATTATAGTCAACAAAGGTTGTGATCACATGCACAATCTGTGAAACCAAAGTCGTAATCGTTCCGGTGACGTTATGTCCATGCCTGTTCTGATAACGTGTATGGCATGACTGGTGTAATGCACATTCGCACCATTTCTTTTTCGCTCCACATTTTTTGATCGCACAATAAGAGCAATTAATCACATAAAGGTGGGTAAGTCATTCGATTGATATCTAGCCTCAATTTATGACAGACCTTAAAGCGACTGAAACTGATTTTATTGAACCAGATTGAGTGCCAATCGTTACCATGAGCCTTCAAAAACTGCAAAGGGTATCTTGATTTCAATCTTTGCAGAGTCCGAGCGGTAATTAAACCCAGTCAAATAGCCAGTCGGCTTAGCCACCATATACGCGATGCAATCGGGTTTCAAGATAATAGTCTGGCTCCAAATATCGCGAGCGATTAGAATTAGCTTTTTGTGTTTCTGTGCTCGATTTGTGCTCGTGATAATACATAACGTCTATTGTAACCCACTGTTTCATACCTTTTAAGATACGAAGATTGGTTCGATTGAAATTTCAAACCGACGTATGTTGAAGCATGATATTAGAACACAGCATACTCGAAATCTTGAGCATGATTTTTGCACAATTCAATATTGAGAGCGCCGTTATTTGATTAAAATTTAATCCCCTTCGATTTTGATACACCGTCAGACGAACTGATCGGCAGATCATCAAAGACTATCGATCAAAAATGGCCCGCCGGCGCTGTATGGGATTACCCAGCGACGGTATCACGCGCTGAAGAACCGTCGTGGTTTAATCTTGTGCAAAAATCTTCCTACATTCATCCAATTTTCTGCACGGTCGGATTTTGCAAATGCTGCCCCGCATTCTTCTGCGCTATATTAAATTTCAAGCCAATCAATCACTCACCAACTGACAACAAGTGAAAAAAGTGTGCTGCGCCTTCATTCCGTTGGTACGGGTCCGTGGCTCGATGACACAATTGCGACCACATGTGTTTTCCATGTGCGGCAGCAACGCAGTGCCGTCTAGCGACAAAAAAAAGGTAACAGAATGGATCACAACAGCAACAGTAACGCCAACAGCGCCTGTGAATGAGTGAACTCATCCCGAACCGCTGCGTGTCAGTGCGATGCGGAGGGAAGAACGTACCCTTTTTGCTGGCCGAATCTGGGCGGCACAATTCGGAGCTATTATCAGCTTTGCTTCTGGTGGTCGCAGCATATTTGTACCGTGTAATTTAGCACCACGCAAACAAACAGCGGAAGCGATTTAATCCTTTATCTTATCGGTGCCATCGCGTGCAACCACAGATGGCGGCGCGCCCTTCTGCAGGCATTAGCATTTTGGGTTCGTTCTTTGAAGTAGGGAAATGCCTGTCGTAGATTTATCAAAATCGGATTCAAATGGGTGGGAAGGTATGCTCTAATCCAGCACAGCTCCAACAGTAATTCTAGTGCGACGCATTTCATGGGTGTTTCCTGCAAACTGCTCTACTAATGATAGATTTTTACGGTTTGCGGGCTTGGCTTCATCGAGGTTTTTTTTGTGTGAACAATTTTGATGTCTTATCGATCATCCCGCATACGGGGCAACACAATTAGCTCCGACGTTTCAAACATCGCGACGGGACAAATTTCTTCGAACGCCCCAAGGACACCACAGTTGATATCTTATTTACTTTTTATTGAGTATTCATTTAAAAAGCCATAACTCATTAATTAGATGTGACCAAATATTGTCGTTAAAAGCCCACATGACACCAGGCACAAGGGGGCAGTTCGGGGTTGTAATGTTTACTCTGTTTATTAAATGAACCGGATTCGATTCAGTTTGTTCATTGATTGTCTCAGCGATCGCTTACTTTACGATCGCTTACGTTGACGCGTATGCGCAGGCTTCCTACAATCCTCAATTGATAAGTCGATTCGCCAAGGGGCAACAAATTGATTGACCAACGACCGGAACATCGTTACCGCACCGGATGGACCAGGCATCCAATTGACGAACGTCCGCGACCCGGAATCGAACTACTGAGCGGCGTCATGCGCCACGTGACTTCCGACTTTTTTACGACGTTTTTATTTACATCCTAAGACACGCTGGCTATACTGGTAGTGGGTAGGGGGAAATACTGGTTTCACGCCTCAAGCGTGCTGATAATGAGAATCGTAACTGCAAATGTGCTGCTTTAAAGCCCTGCTAAGATTCTTTATACTCTAACATATATTGTTATCTATCTTTAGTTTGTTGATTTATTATATTATGATCTTAATGCATACATGAAACATACGATTCGATTGGCCAAAGAGATACCTCATGAACCTAATGAGTTAGAGTAGAAATAGTGTAGATTGGTAGATTGGGGCCTTAAGTTAGAGTAGAAATAGTGTAGATTGGTAGTTGAGACTCTGGCTATAGACACATTATTCATATGCTTACTCAGTGAGTTTTAATGGAGATACTTCATATTTTTTTCCTCACGTGATAGTTGAATTGAATTTGACTAGTATTGACCTGTTTGGTTTATTATGATGGCTATGATATATATATGGTATATCATCAGAAATGAAATAGAACAAGCTATAGAAAACAATAATAACCATTATATACAAATAAACACCAAGGAAACCTACTACTTTGTACGATTTGTACTTTATTCCAAGAATCTTAAACTGATCAACTGATCTTAGTGATTCACACGTCTTGACATCTTGATTACATTGATTCTCTATTCTTGTCACCAGCGTTGTATTTGTTTTTTTTTGGTGGTCCATGTTTCCAAACCCAACGTATTTCGATTGAGCGTACAGTCTGGGTGCTATAAAAGAACATTTACAGATACAGCATTCTGAATTTTATGTCATGTGCACCAATGCGGGCTGAAATTAATGTAGGCATCCAATGTGGAACCGAACGAACCAAATAAAGTACGATTGCGCTATATCTTTGAGAGTAAACTGAGTATTTTGAACCGAGCTAGTAAAACAGTATGTTAAGATAACTTCGAATCTTTCCAATTGAGTTTCATACTGAATTAAAGAGGTGATAAAGACGAACACGTTTTACAATACTTTTATAACACATTGTAGACAATGCATGTGTCGAAGCTATAATATGCTGTGAATGTTTTCAGCAACCTTCATGATCATACCGACACTCGAAGTGATCCATATTCGAATCTAGCTGGACCGAAGGCTCCCACAACAATATCGCGCTGCATTCTGCCGCGGCCCTCATCAATCTTTATTAATTGCCCGGGAAATAAGTGTAACGAAAACGCACCAGGGTCACGAAGAAATATTTCGCCCAGTACTCAACGGTTGAAATCCACCCGCACAGTCCACCAGAGTTGATATTCATTGCGCGGCATTGTACCGGGAGACTTTTAACAGAAATTAGTTTTGCTCAACTCGATTAAATCGATCACGCAACCACGAACACACGACCTTCTCATTCATTGAATGAAGAATTGTATCCGTACGCTTCACGCGTTTCAATCCATTTTCTCTTTTACGTTTCTCGATGTGGGAAATTTTCGAATATATTCACCCTTATTTACTGCATAGCGTAACGGCAAAGATCGAGCATTTTCATTGCAAACCCATACATAAACATTTCAGTCAATGATCTCGCACTGGCTATTGATGAAACTAAATGACGATTTTTCCTTATCTTTTATGCCCGCAGCTGCAGTAGCTTTTAACGGCTGCTATTTAGTTTTTAAAATGTTCTTGATTAGTCTTCTCTGGGGGTATTTGGTTGGTGATTTTTATTTCCACCATAAAACATCCTCCATTCTAGGTTCGAAAACTATATACCACAAAGTACGTTCGTATGGCTGGGGGTGAAAAAGGGGCATCCATTAGCAACGTGCCAAAGATCACCGGCTTCAATCTAGCTCTCAATTAGCTGCAACTAAGATTATAAACAATTTTGTCTCTTCGTTCATCAGCTCAGTATGGTTGTGGGGTGTCGTTGATGCCGTAATGTGACTCCCAGTGACTTACGGAATGTTGCCGCTGATAAGGGAAGAGGCAATGCCGTTCTTTGGGTGCCAGATGTTGTGTACAAAATCGGAACGGGATGTTTCGAAATAAATTCCAATCAATGGCCACTCAACAAAACATCAATCTACTCTAAACAGTTCTCAAGATCTCAAATAGGTGACTCTGTGAAAGGCTTTTTGAAAACAGTTAAACTATCTCCTTTTGCAGCTGACATGACAGTACGATCATGCCGAAGATCAGTTCCATTTCGGATTCAGTGAAATCTTCCCGCATTGGACCCTCTGCTTTATTCCACCCATCCGAAGTGAAAACAATTAAAACAACCAATTAATCAATTTAGCAAATGAATCAAAATTAGAGGTCTGTGAATCTGAGGAGCGTGGAGCATGAAGCGCCAAGAGAGCACGGTGCGACTCACATCGAGTAGTTTAACGTGGGTCTAGAATGTGCTCGAGACATAACAAACCGACACTGCGTAACCGAACCCAGAATCCGAGGCCAAATAGCACCACAAGTGTTAATCAGAGGCGTCATAAACTTCGCAACGGATCGCGGCGACCCGGTCGACACGATGGCAAATGCACCGTGCCTTGACTCATCGCATGCATCGCGCAAACTTTCTCACGCTTGAGGCTGACGTGCTGACGATGGGGTTGAATCAATGACGGTTTGCGAGCTCGGCGGACAACCGGCAGAGCAAATCGAGATCGGAAAAGGTCGTGCCACTTTCCTCGCTCACATGTTTCGGTTTCTTCTGATACGCCTGCATTGTGTTGCATGCGCGTATAAAGGCGTAATAAAGGCGTGTCGAATTGTTGTTTTAATAGAGTAGTTTCATATGATGTTCACAAGAGTTACTAGGCGAAAATAATAAATGAATAACTTTTTTTTTACTTTTTATCTTAGATTCGAATCAAAATAAGGCAGAAATCAAGATATTATTATCAATATAAAGCTAAAGTACGTATTACGTAATTATGGATTTCTTAGAAGAGTTAAAACATAATTTCACCATATTGCCACTGAAGCGACTTTTGTTTCCCAAATTTAAAACAATAAAGCAGTTCATTCTTTTTGGCGCCATTCTAATTGAGCGTTTGGACAACACTCATCACTGTCGTCACCATCTCTGCTATCGTCTTGGACAGCGGTTCTCTGGAACTAACCTTGATTGCTCATCGAGGGTTTGGATTGCTCAAGAGATTTAATTAATCTCGCTGCCACCATCCCGGCGAAGGTTTGGGGGGCTTAAATTTATCAGCTCCATCAAAGCGTGCCGAAGAAGTTGGCAGGGAGTCAGGCCCGGAAACCCAAAAATGGCGGTCAAAGTTAAGGTTCAAGAGCAGTGATGAAATTTACCGACAAAATTGGTACCATTTAGCAGGACTAGTACAGAGAATGATTGGGAATTTGGTGGCTCTACAGCGCTGCATTACATTGTTGGCGTTTCTTGGTCGAGATGTTCTTTTGAGTGGGTGTGAGAGTGATTCATGTTAGATTTCTAACTCTTGTCGTTCACAAACTACTGCATTCGGTGCAGAACAGTTGATCACTGCATTGGAAGATCCAAATAAATTCAGTTCACAGAGCATTTCGGAGGATTCTTACCTTTGGGAAAAGGTCAGTCTTCAGTAGAATATACCACAGAAGAATGTAGTTCATGAATGAAAACTAAATGAGAAAAATATTTGTAGTTAGATGAAGTATGATTGTGGTCGCAGTGGTTGCACTGAATATGACGCAGCTGTGTCACAGATATTCATGGGGTCACAATATAACATCACGTGTCCTGTGATGAGACCACATGGGAACCCCTTTTCGCGCCCCATTAAAGTACGGCTCAATGTCCATTTGATTATTCATAGATTTAATCAAAGATAGAAATCTTGCCCGTGTGCGCCGAGGGACTCTGTCGAATCCTTGCCGCTTGATGCGTACCATATGGTAGCTGCAAACAAAGTGACCCATTTAGCACCGAAAGGGGTTGACAGGGGGCCATCGGTGTGCACACACAGTGGGATAGCAATAGCAATGGTTACCTGCGTGTTGGGTCGCAACACATTATTCACCTCATCACATTAATTAAATAATAATTCTCCTGGTATTTGCGTGATACGGTCATGACATAAATCAACGCAAAAAATCCATTAGATAATCACGTATTGATGTCCACGTGAAGCACCCTTCTTTAAGGTGATTTAAGTCTTGCTGCGACTGGTGCTATTATCAACTAGATCAACTGTGTGTTTTATAATCGTGTTATGCAACCAAAATGTGGTTTACTATGTTACTGTTTATGTTTGTCTCTTAAGTACAACAAATAACATTTGTATGTTAAGTTATTTCAATATGCTAATGACTGTAATAGTGGATTTTTACATGTTTTTTTTAGTTTATAAAGAATATTTGTCTTCAAAGAGCCTAGGTTTCAAATTAGTTTTGAAACACAAAACTTAGCAAATTTATTACACTTAGTATACCATCACAATAGCAAACCTGCTTCCTGTCGAAGAATTACAATAGCAGCAGAGGACAACTTGCGTGACAATTCATTCTCATTTGCTATGAATAGCAAATGTGATCAAAGTTCCATAGCACGATGTCCTTACTGCGCAAGTTGACGTATACAGAGATAGTACTAATAAATTGTGGCGCTTGTAACGAGAAAAAACCACAACGATACCACATGTGAGCAGACGTGAGAATCCTGAAAGATCTGGGCGACAAACCGAACGCTCCAGTTCGTGGAAGGTGGTGACAGACTTTATGCGCCCAGGGAGACAAGAATCCTGAAAGATCTGGGCGACAAACCGAACGCTCCAGTTCGTGGAAGGTGGTGACAGACTTTATGCGCCCAGGGAGACAAATAGTATCAAATGGCTTTTCGATTCATGGCCGAAGTTCGTAAAGTGTCACGACATCCTCGTGCTGGAATCAATATCCTTCTTCGTGTGCCATCACCGTTCTCGTAGGATAGCCAAACACGATTTGACGGCATGATGTGTTTAAATGACCGCAGTAATCGTGCTGCTGCTTCGATATTCTTTTAAATTCGCAATGGCACACGACGATCCATTAACGATTTGTATTCCAATCCCACCGGGAGACCACATTTATAACGATTACAAGCGTCTTACCGTCGTTTCGAGATCCAGGTGATTTTTCAACTAACTACCCGCCGTCTGTAGCTGGTAAGCTGTATCAGGTTTTGATGGTTTTATGCGCGTGGTCACGCGCGTTCACGTACCTGCACCAATAACCCGAGCCGAGGTCACAGTCCCGGAGGAACCATTTATATTCGAGACGGTATCGAAACTGATATTTCAAAGCAGTATTAAAACAAAGAATACACCAGTGAACGAGTCGAAGGGTAGGAAGTTCGATGTTCGTTCGATGGAAAATCTAAGCGGAAGACGAAAAACTCGTTCAGAAAAACAAACCGCCGTCATTTAATATACTTTTTATCGGCTATTTCGATTGCAAAATGATCACATCGTTGAACTTATTTTCTTCAAAAATGTGCCAGGGATATCAAAGGGCAAAGGACAATGGCATGTTGACATTAACAATTTATGCATTAACGATTCTCGTTAGCAACGATGATGTAAACTGCAATTGCCACGTGATGGGAGAAGAGAGATTTCGAAAGAAGAAGGAATTGAATTGGCGAAAAAAATCATTTGCAAGCTACAAAGGCATATCGAGAGACTCATTGAAACTTGTTGACGCTAGAGACTGGATCAGAATAAAAAATTAACTATAACTGAGATCGTTCAAATATTTTCAAGTCGACAGTATTTCAAAAACAGTCCTTTAGATTCACATATTACTTGACTCTAAACGAGTTTATTCAACGCTAGAGTACTATACACATGCGTATTTCTGTAACGATTCGATGTGCTTGTGAAAGGGAACTAATTTTAATTATCCATCCCATCAGCAAACATGGCCACATCATCCGCCTCGCACTGATGACATTTTCCGCATTCGGAGCTGAGTCGTGTTACAGGACCTATTCTCGCGTCTGACGAAGCTGCATTAAAAATTAAACGAATGATCAATTTTAATTATTCATCAATAGAAACTACGAGCCCCACCCGGCGATTTCCGTCGCTTCCGAGGTCTCACTTCCGAGCACAGCGACGCATATGAAGAATGTTTTAATTTGTGGTCATAATGAAACGCATCCGTCATGTCGGCAAGGACGGGTGAATCCAGCGTTCAATAATTTCCGATTGCCACGAGCGATTGTTTTTCCGTTGGCTTTGCCCATGGTTGGATGTCGGGAAAGATAAACAAAGGTCCACCCAGAGGGAGACCTCAACTCGTTCCACCTCCAACGTTTCGCAAAGTACATCCGAGGCGGGTTTAGAGCGCAGGGTGTAGTATTTGCATAATAAATAACACACCGTTCGCCTCGCGGACTGAGCACTAAATTAGATGAGCTCAACATCGATAATGGTACAGGGCTCGGCCACACGATGCGTTCGCTACCGACCTTCGTCGTAGTTTGGTCTTCTGGGAGTTGATTTGCTGAAAAAAGCTTGTGTGTGAAAAACAAGCGAAAAATCGGAACCAATTTTCATTTGGAAACCCCTCCGGGACCGGCGGTATCGGGTTGCGGATTGCCGTACCATGGGTTGCCAACAGGCAACCTATCATCATTTGATCGTAATCGGAGCAAATCAAGGAGTGGCCCTGCCCTAGGATGACGCTATCGCTAGTTTTATTGGCGGTGTCCTGACGCACCGACTGACTATATGTGCGTTAACGATGGCAACCTCGTTGTACAAACATGGAAAATAATTATTTTAAAGTTTTCTGATAATTTCTTTTCTGTTAATAAGTTCTTCTGATAATTTTTCATTTTCGAGCATCTTAGCGTTACAATATTTGCAGTATTTTCTCCACACTATCTTTCAGCAAAAGTCCAAAGTCAAAACGTTAAGAATAACATACTTGAAGGATAACACCCCTTCATCCGAATCATTTGCAAAGAGCCAGTAACTGGATGTTTTCGTTGTTAAGTTTCGTTTTTTCCTCACGAAGAGTTTAATTGATTTAATGCCAATTAGGAAACGAAATTGACCAACTTGTCTCAATTAAACGATACCCATACAACATACTGTACTGGTGCGTGATTGGGAGTTATCAATCTCACGGTGTCCTGACGCACCGACTGACTATATGTGCGTTAACGATGGCAACCTCGTTGTACAAACATGGAAAATAATTATTTTACAATCAGTAAATTAGCTACGAGTAATCCGTCCTAGGCGGTTTATCTCTTCAGTACTCCTTTTTCATGTTGGTACGATGTTTAGTGGTTTAGTTGAATAGTGTTAGCTAGAGTTATGCATGTAATTTTTTATTCATTTTTTTACATATTATGTACTTACATATTAAAAAATGGTTGAAATAATACTTAAATTGATTTCAGACTTACGAAAAACGTTGAAATATTTTTTAAAACTTATTTTCTTTCTTATATTACTCAACAAGAACAGTATTTCTCCAATGTTCTTTTCTATATCACTTGAAGCAGATTTTCCCTAGTATTCTTGTTGCAATGATAAGTAGGATAAGAAGAAAAACCGAATAATTTCCTTCCATGCACATGCCGGATTCCATTGATCGATCGATTTCTTGTGTTAAAATACTTTTTTTGTCAATATTGTACATTCTTTGACTTGTTTTCTGCACATCGAACTTTCTATCCTCGGTCAGCGTATTTTCTACTCACGTGATTTGAATAAAGGCATTATTCAACTCGTCCTTACTACTGACACCACCACGCATTTTTTTTTTGCTCATTTTCCATTCTTTATTCGTTCGCTGGTCTTGGTATGTGACGACAAGAAGCTCGTACGCTGGGCAGCGTCACAGACAAAAAATCCTCGCCAACAATTGTCAACCCCAGATCTGCTCGCTGCATTGCGCGTAGTCACTGGGAAATGATTTACAACCCATTTAAAGAATGTAAGAAAAGTTCGTGTTCGTGTTCGTTTTTTTCGCTCTTGGATGAATACAGCATGTAGAAAACCGGTGAGCACTGCCCGCGTACGACGATCTGCTGGTGCAAAAGGAAATAGATTTTTCAAATATTTTCCGACTTGTCAATTAAATCCAATATTGCCAAAACCTTTGATTTATGGCTAAAATAGGTCTGTAGGAGGTTTTTTTCCATTTTTTTTATACAATGATTTATAGTCAACGATGATTAACTACCAATGACCACACTAGGCTTCGGATTTAAAACATTTTGGATTTCGGGTGAAAGAAAACAACTTAGACGTACAGTGAACTTTCGTGAGGTTTTCTCACAATAAGCAAAATTATAAGGTAGATAAAGACAATCGTACATTTGTACGTTTGGTTTAGGTACAAGTAATTAAATTTGACGTATGATTTTTTGTTTTACCAGTCATTTGAAATCGAATGCGTTTTCATGAGGAATGTGCTTAAATATAGTTCATTAATTTATATTTGGGCGGTAATCATTTAACCTGATTCTAGTGTGTTGCAAATAATGGATACTACTTGTTATAAATAATGGAAATATATCAGTTTTAATTAAATGATGACTTCGTAAGAAAGTAAGCTCTCAACCTTAATCAACCTCAATTTTAACTTTACACTACAATTTTACTTAGTAAAAAACAATTTCACCAACATGAAAACACCCCGGATGTCAAACGTACACACATTCATCGATTAACTTCATTCATTCCATATAGTAAACATAATCAATAGGACAAGAAATGTGAAAAAAACATTAGAAATTGTGTACGTTATCTTTTTATACTCCACTGCAGGAGGTGTGGTGGTAAATTTACCATCGTGATTTGACAATAATCGCTAAGGTTATTTGAATCAGGGAAATTGCTTCCTTTAACTGTACCTAAGCCGACCAACTGTTCCAAAGGCTGTAATTACGCCTAGCGTTGTCCCGGGCCGTAACGAAAGATAGGCTCGAAGCAACTGTATTATCGCTGTACTCATCCAATCTGGTTCAATAAAATCAGTTTCGATTTCGGGGTTTCAGGAACTGTCGTAAATTGCGTTTTGATAGCACAAGGTAGGCTTATCGAGCACATGGTAGACTATTGTTTAAGAATGGAAACTTTTACTCAAAAATGCCTCTAGTCATGCCATATAAATTATCAGATCAGTTTATAACATAACGCCATCAAAACGATTGCGTATTTGCTCCACAGATTGAGCATGTGATCACCTCTTTGAGCATGTGTGATAATCAGTGATATTGCAGTATAGAGGCCGCTTCCTTAAGATAAGTTGCTGGAAAAGAGGTGATAAAAGAAACATTGCGTACCTTCAGCCGGATGTCAATGAGTATCCATATTTTGATTGAGTTTACACATTTAGATAACGTTGCCATAAAAACATTCTGAATGAACATGTAGTAAGAGCTTTAGTATATTTTTACTTTAACAAAATGTCACATGTGTAATATCACATTTTGGCTTAAAAATACTCGCAAAGCTTTCAACAATATTGAAAGGGTTTTCCTTACCGTTTCGAAAATACTTTGAATCACCCTGTGCTGCGAATTTCCGAACGCACTTGTTTTGAAGCAGAGTTTGTTTTCATTCTCTCGCTACGGAAGCCTTTGCCGGTGTACAACCCTTGCTTTCAATACGCACACAGCTGTGAAAAGTTCATCATCAACCATCATCGCGTGCATTTGTATTTGTACCGCATGAATGGTAACCAAAAACCCGCTTCGAGCCGTTAGGGGTGAGTATTCTAGCGTGGTTTCTCGTTATGCTCCCCGTATAAGGGAGATCTGAACACAACCATCGCTTTCGCGCGAGTCGGAAAGAGAGACAAGAGTATGCTAGAGAAGTAAAATGGAGCGATACAATGTTGCGCTGGAAGGCGTGGCTATGCTGGTGTTGCTGATGCTTCGATTTGAATTAAAGTAAGAGCACAACATAATGGTAATTGTTTGTTAATATCATATTACAGTTTATTTTATTGATAAATAATTACATTTATAAGCAAAATTATAAGTTAGATAAAGACAATCGTACATTTGTACGTTTGGTTTAGGTACAAGTAATTAAATTTGACGTATGATTTTTTGTTTTACCAGTCATTTGAAATCGAATGCGTTTTCATGAGGAATGTGCTTAAATATGGTTCCTTAATTTATATTTGGGCGGTAATCATTTAACCTGATTCTAGTGTGTTGCAAATAATGGATACTACTTGTTATAAATAATGGAAATATATCAGTTTTAATTAAATGATGACTTCGTAAGAAAGTAAGCTCTCAACCTTAATCAACCTCAATTTTAACTTTACACTACAATTTTACTTAGTAAAAAACAATTTCACCAACATGAAAACACCCCGGATGTCAAACGTACACACATTCATCGATTAACTTCATTCATTCCATATAGTAAACATAATCAATAGGACAAGAAATGTGAAAAAAACATTAGAAATTGCGTACGTTATCTTTTTATACTCCACTGCAGGAGGTGTGGTGGTAAATTTACCATCGTGATTTGACAATAATCGCTAAGGTTATTTGAATCAGGGAAATTGCTTCCTTTAACTGTACCTAAGCCGACCAACTGTTCCAAAGGCTGTAATTACGCCTAGCGTTGTCCCGGGCCGTAACGAAAGATAGGCTCGAAGCAACTGTATTATCGCTGTACTCATCCAATCTGGTTCAATAAAATCAGTTTCGATTTCGGGGTTTCAGGAACTGTCGTAAATTGCGTTTTGATAGCACAAGGTAGGCTTATCGAGCACATGGTAGACTATTGTTTAAGAATGGAAACTTTTACTCAAAAATGCCTCTAGTCATGCCATATAAATTATCAGATCAGTTTATAACATAACGCCATCAAAACGATTGCGTATTTGCTCCACAGATTGAGCATGTGATCACCTCTTTGAGCATGTGTGATAATCAGTGATATTGCAGTATAGAGGCCGCTTCCTTAAGATAAGTTGCTGGAAAAGAGGTGATAAAAGAAACATTGCGTACCTTCAGCCGGATGTCAATGAGTATCCATATTTTGATTGAGTTTACACATTTAGATAACGTTGCCATAAAAACATTCTGAATGAACATGTAGTAAGAGCTTTAGTATATTTTTACTTTAACAAAATGTCACATGTGTAATATCACATTTTGGCTTAAAAATACTCGCAAAGCTTTCAACAATATTGAAAGGGTTTTCCTTACCGTTTCGAAAATACTTTGAATCACCCTGTGCTGCGAATTTCCGAACGCACTTGTTTTGAAGCAGAGTTTGTTTTCATTCTCTCGCTACGGAAGCCTTTGCCGGTGTACAACCCTTGCTTTCAATACGCACACAGCTGTGAAAAGTTCATCATCAACCATCATCGCGTGCATTTGTATTTGTACCGCATGAATGGTAACCAAAAACCCGCTTCGAGCCGTTAGGGGTGAGTATTCTAGCGTGGTTTCTCGTTATGCTCCCCGTATAAGGGAGATCTGAACACAACCATCGCTTTCGCGCGAGTCGGAAAGAGAGACAAGAGTATGCTAGAGAAGTAAAATGGAGCGATACAATGTTGCGCTGGAAGGCGTGGCTATGCTGGTGTTGCTGATGCTTCGAATGCATTTATCAGTGCTCGATTTTTTCAGTGCTTGACAGAATTTCGAGCGGCGTGCGCGCGTTTGCAGCGGAACAAGCGTTTTGCGTGGTTATTTGATTGTGGACCTTCGCGGCGTGGACGTTGGTGGTGATATGCCTGTTGATTTCGGAATGTGAAGCTGCTGGTTTTCCGATGCTGAATTTTCGTAAGGATTAAACCACATGATTCAAGTGAGCATTTTTAAGAGAGTTGTAGAGAGACTGAGGTTGTGAGCATGCCTTATAACAACTGAAGAAGTAAGTGGAGGAACGGAAGCAATCATGGAATATCAACAACAGGCGTTCAGTGAATCGAGAGAACAATGAAAAGAGAAAAAGTGCTCCAAAGTGTAAACTAAGCGGTTGATATTCCATTGGGTGGAAGATGTATATTACCTATGAAATAATCAGTGCAGTTTTTCAGCATAAAGCTATCAATGCAACATTGCTCGTAATAATTCGTCTGCTGTAGGAATGATTATTTTACAGAACAATAATTGACATAATTGAGTTAGTTATTTTTTCATTACTTCTTGAGTCCTTTATTCACATCACGGTATTACTAGTAATAGTAACAAATAACAATAGTAGTCATAAGTATCAGTAAACGACGTACATTTATACCGACGGCTCAAACATAAATCATAAATACAGCGATAATGATGGGCTGTTGACAAGTTTGACTTCAACCGTCTACAAAAAAAGCCGACGGGAAGAGAAAATAATGAAGTGCCAGCAGAATTTAAGTTATTTTTTAAATGTTAGTAGTTCTTCAGGCAAATAGTACATTGAAAGTGTGGTACATTCGCTTTCGCAACATTTTAACTTGTCTTATTGAAATGTGATGTGTTTTTATTACCGAACAAGTAGTTATGATTGATGTATAACTATATTTATTAGTTTATAATTTCAACGAATTTCTTTATCTCTGAATCAGTGATTTTAAATGACTATTCAGCTTTTCTTCGTTGTGTATTTCAAATTAAATTTGAAAGCTGCTTTTATTTCGCTGAAAACAATCATTGTCGTTGAAAATGGTGAAGAAACTGATTTAAATATAGAAAAGCATGCTTCCACATACCGATAAAATCATGTTTTGAAGATGCGTTCCCTGTTTCCTTAGTGCAAACGATGAATGTGTAATGATATCGAAATTAAAAGTAAATACCAGCAGCACAGACTTAAACGGTGCGTACCTTTTTCGGTGGAAAAGCAGAGTGCATAAGTCGATTGGATTTTTCAAATAAAATCGTATTTACATGCAAATATTCGGTGCTTGGGGCTTTATCATGTCTGGGCTGTAACAAGCTTCTCAATCGTATAAGAAGAATATTCCTAAAGCTTTCATATTCGAAAAAAAAACTGAATATAAAAAGCTGATTTTTTTTTTAAACTTAAGCATGTTTACAAGCAGAAGCTAAGAAAAACCGAAACTATTTTCCTAAATATACAAACCCTTAAAAACACTAAACTGTAATCCTATAAGAATTTGGTTTGAAAATGAGTTAACTTTGTGATATTTTAATTTCACTAAACTTGAATTTTAAGCATTTTTTTACTCTATGCTTGATTACATATCAATTTGTTATAGTTCAATGCAATCCAAACTTCCAGGTGAATGTTTACTTGTCTGTCAAGAAGTCACACGAATGAGTCAAACAAGTTTGCGTGAACGATGCGTGATGCGATTGAAGTATTTGCTTTCACACATCTGGACCGTTGAATACATCTCTGTCGCACACAAAGACCATCTCCATAGTACCCAAAGACTGGGAGCGCATCGCTCGCCGCAGGACGTCATCATGGTGTGGAGTTTAGGGTGGCATAAATTAAAAGCGATTACTCAAACTCCCAAACAGCCAATAATTGATGGGTGTAGAACGTTGTGCTGCTAGTGATCTAGATCATCACAACGTTCATGCTACTCATGTCCCAACGTCGAGACACTTCTTGGACACGAGTGCTGAGCGCTTTAACACACAACAGAGACCAGAACAGAGTGGACAATCATTAGGAAGGGATAAGATTAGATGACCACAAGCTGCGACTAGAACGCTTCCGTTTTACACGTGACAAATCCAAACATGGGGAATTGTGGCTACCAATGCCGCTTCTACTGCTATACACAAAGTATGCTGCTTACGGATATTTTGATAGCATTAAACAATCTTCTTCTTGTTCATCACCAGCCACAAGACATCTACCGTTTTCGAAGCACTCTTCATTTATGCTTCTTTGTCAATGCTGGAAGATGAGGTGAATATGGATCGTTTGAAGTGCATGTAGAGAATTATAATCTGCATGAAAATTGGACACGCAACAGATGGTTAGCGTCAAACAAGTGATAATTAAAATTTAATTGCTTATGCTTCCGTACGGACGTCTGATGATTATTCATGAACTTGTTGGTTTGCCGGCAGGGTATGGGTTACACGGGATCGATTATAGTGAGATATAATGATTTTGTTATAGTGTAGCAAACTGTGGACATATTTTTTGCTCATGGATAGAAGTTAATCGTACACTTTAGAGAATATTGTATTAAATCGCGGCTTAAAACGATTGAGCTTCATCGAACTAGGTGCAAAGTATAGCAGTTGAAGCAGAGTTTTGTATATTTCGCCTCTATTGCTTCTCACATCTTAGTGAAGGTATTGATTAACTCTTCGCTTTGGAGAACTCAAAAAATGCATTCATTGATATGTATGAAACTTTTGCTATAAATTACATACAAATACAAGTTTATCCTAATGCTATTTTCAATATTATGAGAAATTGTTTTATCTCAACAAAAAAATATAATGTTCTCATGCATCAGTAGCTCGCAAAGAAGTTGAGAACATTAGGATAAACGTTCGGAAAAAAATTGTTTGTAACATGGGTGGTCCAAACAGCAACGACTTTTACGATGTGCCTGTGGCACCCCTGAGCTAGAGATTTTAGCACCAGACCACACATGCAGCGTCAAACATTTGGCATGAGTTTAACGACGCGAAAAATATGGGTTCATATGCGTGCCCATACTAGTTTGGGTTATTTTATGACTGCCAGTTTGCAGCATAAACAGGTTTCACTACCCGTCCGCTGAATCCTAAGCTACGAGAGACATTTTTTGAGTGCAGGTTTCGCTACCACTTTAACTTTTTTTGTCAGGTAAAGACTGGTGGAACTTTTACCCAGTATGTGCCAAACAGGTAACCAGATTTGTTGATAACCATAGTTGATACCATACAACCCACCCTAGTAGCAGAAGTATAACATAAACACTTGAAACGTACACGAACTCTGAACACAGTGTAGAACACGGATTCTAATATGCACAATGCACCGATGGGTACGTACACCTATTAGACTCTTCGTGTGCGTGGTATCATAATGTTACTTAACCGATTGATTGAACAACTTCTCGATCGTTAGGCAATGAGTTGATGCCATAAAGTATGGCTTCCACCTAAGTCCTGGTATAATAAATCATGGCTTATCAATAGCAGTGAAATGGCAGTATTTTTTTTAGTATCCACATATCCAGAGGTAACGTAGCTGTTCCTGACAATCGACTCCGAGAACGTGTTGTGACAAAGTGTGATCGAGGTGTAGTGCTCAATGGGCTTTGATGACATTCGTCTGAGCAGCGCGTCAAGAATGTATTCAGTCAGCGCAGTTATCATTTTATCAATATTGTAATAATTCTTCGCAACCTTCAGTAGCAAACAACGCTTGTGCAGAAACCAGACTGCAGAATAACTGCGTTTTCGTTAGCTTTAACATCAAACAAACCACCTTCATATCGTATGAGAGAAAAACTATTAGATCTGTTTTTGAATGTTCGGTTTCAAGTGATTCGAAAAAACATCGATTGATTCGTTGATCTGTTTGGCTTATGGTCTACCTGGCGCGCCATATGTCCCTGCAAGGCATCTAATTGTACGAAAACCCATTACATTCCTGTGATACAAGACGCAAATTAATTCACTGTGGGCTGAACGCAACCGGCAATGATGAAAATTTATTATACCAGTATCACTTATTCTTTCGTTTTTTTACCACTCGTTGATTGCTTGGGAAATGTGTTGTTTTTTGCCGTCACAAAAATGCTGGTCATAAGTTCATCATCGCTCATTAAAGTATTATGGGGAGGATAAAAATATGAAGACACGATGCTGTCAAGCATCGATCAGATATTTGCTGTCACGATAAAGTTATTGTTGACAAATGTGTTAGAAAATGATACAAATGATGTTGAAAGGAAACAGTTGTTTGTTCGATCCGTTAAAAATTTATTCATTAATGTATAAAATATGTTGTAAACAAAAGTTTAATGTCGCTCTTGACATTTGATATATATACTTCTGTAACATAAATTGAATTTGATTTATCAAAAAATGTATGACAAATATCTTTAGTTTCGCCATATGTTTGTTTGAGCTGACAATGGAAAAACGAGCATAAATTTGAATCAATGAAAATGAATGGATCGATATCTACGGATATTACGTTCCTATGGAATATGACTCAGAAATAGCTATAAATAAACGTGTTATCGAGAAAGAGATGTGTGACATGTGATGATGAAATATTGTGTATTTCAAATTAAATTTGAAAGCTGCTTTTATTTCGCTGAAAACAATCATTGACGTTGAAAATGGTGAAGAAACTGATTTAAATATAAAAAAGCATGCTTCCACATACCGATAAAATCATGTTTTGAAGATGCGTTCCCTGTTTCCTTAGTGCAAACGATGAATGTGTAATGATATCGAAATTAAAAGTAAATACCAGCAGCACAGACTTGTGCGAATTGCGTACCCTTTTCGGTGTAAAAAGCAAAGTGTATAAGTCGATTGAATTTTTCAAATGAAATCGTATTTACATGCAAATATTCGGTGCTTGGGGCTTTATCATGTCTGGGCTGGAACGAGCTTCTCAATCGTATAAGAAGAATAATCATAAAGCCTTCATATTAGAAAAAAACTGAATATAAAAAGCTGATTTTTTTATAAACTAAAGCATGTTTACAAGCAGAAGCTAAGAAAAACTGAAACTATTTTCCTAAATATACAAACCCTTAAAAACACTAAACTGTAATCCTATAAGAATTTGGTTTAAAAATGAGTTAACTTTTTGATATTTTAATTTCACTAAACTTGTATTTTAAGCATTATGTTACTCTATGCTTGATTACATATCAATTTGTTATAGTTCAATGCAATCCAAACTTCCAGGTGAATGTTTACATACCTGTCAAGAAGTCACACGAATGAGTCAAACAAGTTTGCGTGAACGATGCGTGATGCGATTGAAGTATTTGCTTTCACACATCTGGACCGTTGAATACATCTCTGTCGCACACAAAGACCATCTCCATAGTACCCAAAGACTGGGAGCGCATCGCTCGCCGCAGGACGTCATCATGGTGTGGAGTTTAGGGTGGCATAAATTAAAAGCGATTACTCAAACTCCCAAACAGCCAATAATTGATGGGTGTAGAACGTTGTGCTGCTAGTGATCTAGATCATCACAACGTTCATGCTACTAAGGTCGTCCCAACGTCGAGACAATTCTTGGACACGAGTGCTGAGCGCTTTAACACACAACAGAGACCAGAACAGAGTGGACAATCATTAGGAAGGGATAAGATTAGATGACCACAAGCTGCGACTAGAACGCTTCCGTTTTACACGTGACAAATCCAAACATGGGGAATTGTGGCTAAACACTAAACTGTAATCCTATAAGAATTTGGTTTGAAAATGAGTTAACTTTGTGATATTTTAATTTCACTAAACTTGAATTTTAAGCATTTTTTTACTCTATGCTTGATTACATATCAATTTGTTATAGTTCAATGCAATCCAAACTTCCAGGTGAATGTTTACTTGTCTGTCAAGAAGTCACACGAATGAGTCAAACAAGTTTGCGTGAACGATGCGTGATGCGATTGAAGTATTTGCTTTCACACATCTGGACCGTTGAATACATCTCTGTCGCACACAAAGACCATCTCCATAGTACCCAAAGACTGGGAGCGCATCGCTCGCCGCAGGACGTCATCATGGTGTGGAGTTTAGGGTGGCATAAATTAAAAGCGATTACTCAAACTCCCAAACAGCCAATAATTGATGGGTGTAGAACGTTGTGCTGCTAGTGATCTAGATCATCACAACGTTCATGCTACTCATGTCCCAACGTCGAGACACTTCTTGGACACGAGTGCTGAGCGCTTTAACACACAACAGAGACCAGAACAGAGTGGACAATCATTAGGAAGGGATAAGATTAGATGACCACAAGCTGCGACTAGAACGCTTCCGTTTTACACGTGACAAATCCAAACATGGGGAATTGTGGCTACCAATGCCGCTTCTACTGCTATACACAAAGTATGCTGCTTACGTTAGCTTTAACATCAAACAAACCACCTTCATATCGTATGAGAGAAAAACTATTAGATCTGTTTTTGAATGTTCGGTTTCAAGTGATTCGAAAAAACATCGATTGATTCGTTGATCTGTTTGGCTTATGGTCTACCTGGCGCGCCATATGTCCCTGCAAGGCATCTAATTGTACGAAAACCCATTACATTCCTGTGATACAAGACGCAAATTAATTCACTGTGGGCTGAACGCAACCGGCAATGATGAAAATTTATTATACCAGTATCACTTATTCTTTCGTTTTTTTACCACTCGTTGATTGCTTGGGAAATGTGTTGTTTTTTGCCGTCACAAAAATGCTGGTCATAAGTTCATCATCGCTCATTAAAGTATTATGGGGAGGATAAAAATATGAAGACACGATGCCGTCAAGCATCGATCAGATATTTGCTGTCACGATAAAGTTATTGTTGACAAATGTGTTAGAAAATGATACAAATGATGTTGAAAGGAAACAGTTGTTTGTTCGATCCGTTAAAAATTTATTCATTAATGTATAAAATATGTTGTAAACAAAAGTTTAATGTCGCTCTTGACATTTGATATATATACTTCTGTAACATAAATTGAATTTGATTTATCAAAAAATGTATGACAAATATCTTTAGTTTCGCCATATGTTTGTTTGAGCTGACAATGGAAAAACGAGCATAAATTTGAATCAATGAAAATGAATGGATCGATATCTACGGATATTACGTTCCTATGGAATATGACTCAGAAATAGCTATAAATAAACGTGTTATCGAGAAAGAGATGTGATTAAACTTTTGCTTTTATAAGGCCTTTATTGACTTTAGGCAATATAGGGGTAATTAATACATTTGTGCTAGTTCATATGCAATACGATCATTTTCGAAAAAATCAGTCTCATTCTCAGTTTCACTTTCGTCAAGCGCCATCCAAACAGGATCTGTTGACAGCGTATACCACAGAACCAGCCTCCGAAGCTCCTCTGAACCTGTTTGCTCTGTGCGGTTAATACTGGTGGATTATCATGCTCATTTGCTTCTCGTTCTTTTCACCCCAAAGGGTCGATGTGCCTTAGGTATAATATGAACACGATTCTTTGGCTTTGCTTTTGCCTTTCACTGTCGATTCTTACCCTCTTTGTCGCGATTTTTCTGGACTCGTTCTAGAGTGGTTTGATGGTGGAAAAAATTGAACAATAACACAAACTGCCAGTGTGTCAAGCCTAGGGGAAGCATTTCGACATGTGCATTGCTATGGGAGATCAGAAGAGAGGAGGGCGATGATTGTTTTGTTGCCGCAAGCGTGAAGAATCGTGCTGCTATACAGCTATTTGTTCTGCGAGGCCCAGCACCTGTTGGAAGTTACAGGACTCCAAGGTTTTCAATATATTTGCGTAAATAAATAGTTTTATCTCAATTTAGGATTTGATCTCAATTTAGGTATTTATTGATAGGGACTTTGTCGTTTTATATTCGGAAACAAAAAGTACAGTGTTATAAACTTCGTTACAAGTTATGTTTCATTGATTCCACTAGTATGATACTTGTAAAAAAATATTTTCAAGAAGTAGTTTGCGTTGTATTATCCGGTTCGTTTTCACTGTGTAATATTGTGTAAAAAGCATCTGTTTTGGCATACTACGTGTCAAGCCCCTTGACGAAAACGGGATAGAACCGTTTCCTTTCTTCGGAGCAACAATAAGCGTAGTCAATGAACTTAGAACCGACTGAGAACACATCAAATGACAAATCTTCACTAATTGTGTAAGGATTGTGAAGTTTTCATTCGTTCAAGAACACCGAAGGAAGTCAGCATAAGGCTTCATATATAAGCTTTCTTTTTAGTAAGGAAACTAATGTAAACATAATGTTTCATTACCAATTGTCATGGTAGTAACATCTCAAAAATCAACACGAAAATTAACTAGAAAAGCTGAATGTTAAAAGATTGTCAATGTAAGTAAGATATTTTTAATTATGATAAACATTTCATTGATCAAATCATGATATTTGTTCGTGTTTTAAAGATCACAATGTACTAAGATGCTTGCTAATGTGTTAGATTCTCACGGTTCTAACGGTTTTTCAAAAACATACTAGTTTACTTTGTCATATAATCAACAAATAAATGAAAGCTCTTTGGCATCACGGCTCAAATTTGAAGTCGTTTAGCGACCACCAAAGGGTATACTGTCATATTAATAATTTAAAAGTAATTATGCTTACTATCTTCCAAACATTTTTGCTGTTCCGAAAGCCCTGGGAAAGCACGAATCGTGTTGCTGTGCCTGCTGCATCTCTAGTATCGTGAGATTCTCCTATGAAATAGTACGAGACACGTGCGTAAGGCTAAGGCACAAAGGGGGCACATGGAAACAAAATCACCATGCACGCGACAAGCAGCGAGACCGTCAAATCTTGGTCAAACCATTCGCTGAAGCGTAGTCGCCCTAACCATAAAGAGACGTTCCGGAAAAATCATAACAAGTATATCATGCACCCATTGTGGGTCACGTGTCTTCACTTTTATGGGTCATGCCAGCACCAGTACCGGGTGGCGATGCCGGAGGAAGAGCATTCGTTAGGCTTCTAGTGTTTATCCGCTTAAAAGGGATGTTGACATCCGGTATTACGCTGGGACAGAACAAGTGCAACGGCGCATTTGGCACGTGTATCATAACCGTAATGATAATTAGATTACAGCTGTTTGTAACGGGGGTCGTAAGTCCTAACCGTGAAACAGCACTAGCAGAGGATAAAGTCATTTTGTGCGAGCTGTGCAAGCTAGCTGTCGAGAGTTTTTATGATTTTTTGCATATTAAAGCATCCAGATCCCAGGATTCTGCAAGGTGATGGTGCACTTCACCTTATTCAGCAGGCTTTCACATAAACTACAGCTACCACATGGTAAACATACAATGTGTGTGAAATTCTCAAAGTAAACCAGTAACATTGACCGTATGAGTGGTAATGTGTGCCGTTGTTTATTTAATCACAGATGTCTGTAATTTTGGTTTAATTTCGGCGACGGAGCCAAATGTGGTAGCGTGATAGTGATTGTATACAGTTTGCAAATGTTTATTTAGGTTTGTTTTGCTCTGCCTTATGTTAGCACCAATGGCAGTTTTATATTTCTATTAACCCGTACCATGTTGCATTACTTGAAATGTGTAAAAATATGTTCAATAAGGAATGAAGAAAAAACGCGAAACTAAAATTGATATCGGCTTTAATCGAAATTGTATAATATTTGTGAATAATTGCTATACAATTTTTAGCGATAAATCGGTACGATTGACATAAATAAAAAAGATACGTGTTTCAACACATTGATTCAACCTTATAAAAAGTCTCATAACTACGACAATGATATATGTATGAATCACAAAGCACAACTGACAATTTAAATATTAAATATCAACATCTGCTTTAGCAACTATTGTGGACAAAATCACCATGCACGCGACAAGCAGCGAGACCGTCAAATCTTGGTCAAACCATTCGCTGAAGCGTAGTCGCCCTAACCATAAAGAGACGTTCCGGAAAAATCATAACAAGTATATCATGCACCCATTGTGGGTCACGTGTCTTCACTTTTATGGGTCATGCCAGCACCAGTACCGGGTGGCGATGCCGGAGGAAGAGCATTCGTTAGGCTTCTAGTGTTTATCCGCTTAAAAGGGATGTTGACATCCGGTATTACGCTGGGACAGAACAAGTGCAACGGCGCATTTGGCACGTGTATCATAACCGTAATGATAATTAGATTACAGCTGTTTGTAACGGGGGTCGTAAGTCCTAACCGTGAAACAGCACTAGCAGAGGATAAAGTCATTTTGTGCGAGCTGTGCAAGCTAGCTGTCGAGAGTTTTTATGATTTTTTGCATATTAAAGCATCCAGATCCCAGGATTCTGCAAGGTGATGGTGCACTTCACCTTATTCAGCAGGCTTTCACATAAACTACAGCTACCACATGGTAAACATACAATGTGTGTGAAATTCTCAAAGTAAACCAGTAACATTGACCGTATGAGTGGTAATGTGTGCCGTTGTTTATTTAATCACAGATGTCTGTAATTTTGGTTTAATTTCGGCGACGGAGCCAAATGTGGTAGCGTGATACGTGATTGTATACAGCTTGCAAATGTTTATTTAGGTTTGTTTTGCTCTGCCTTCTGTTAGCACCAATGGCAGTTTTATATTTCTATTAACCCGTACCATGTTGCATTACTTGAAATGTGTAAAAATGTGTTCAATAAGGAATGAAGAAAAAACGCGAAACTAAAATTGATATCGGCTTTAATCGAAATTGTATAATATTTGTGAATAATTGCTATACAATTTTTAGCGATAAATCGGTACGATTGACATAAATAAAAAAGATACGTGTTTCAACACATTGATTCAACCTTATAAAAAGTCTCATAACTACGACAATGATATATGTATGAATCACAAAGCACAACTCACAATTTAAATTATATTAAATATCAACATCTGCTTTAGCAACTATTGTGGTATTGCAGGACTTCAAATGAAAAGTTGGCATATGTTTAATACGTGCAATGCGTTTGAAATTTTAATTTAATATTGATTAATTGGGCTCTCAAACTTGTTAGCATATACCGATGCAAAGTGGTAAAGGGGTGGTACTGTTGAACTGAATCCTTTGTCAAAATATAATCATAAAACTGTAAAGCTGATTCATATCGCAATCCCTTATTTATTAGAAATTTATTTGCTTGTTTTAAAATCTCCTTCAGCAAGATTTCATCGAATCGGCTATCTGTTCACGTGACCTTGCGTTTGTGTTAAGCATTAGCAGCTCTAACATAAGGGTGTTTTACCGTTCCATCCCTCATTCTCATTCCTGTTTGTATTTTGTTCCGAAGATAAGTGCACGTTCTCACTTTCTCGTAATCACTGTGCTCTCACTGCTGGTCGTAAGTGGAACGTAAAATTGGAAAACGATAATTATACGTTCTGTGCCACTCGTTATCTAGGATGCATTGCAGTACTTCATGGTAACGGAGAAGACACTTTTTCACAATTCCCAATCATTACGTATTGCACAAAACAGCTATGTCTATTTTACAGGGTACTAGGTTCTATGGTTTCCAGAAGCAATCGAACGATTCGCTTTCGATAATAAAATAAGCAGATTAAACTAAATTACCCACTGACAAATGGTTATCATCTGGCACAATCTGCGTAGCGTGGTTCGATGTTTGTTGACAGTATGTGCATCATAAAAGGAAGGCGAAAATGCTTACACTGAGCAACCTATTCGTAGGATGGCGAAGCAAAACTAACGAGAACTGTGTTAATGGACCAGTGGGATTTCAGCTCTGCTTGAAGGATTTGAGGCAATGTGCGCTGTGACGAATTTTAGCCTATTCGTACCGGATCTGTTTAACTCCATTGGGCATTGCGTGTTGGAATTGCCGTACGAGAAGGATATATGTGCGGAGAGGTAATAAAATGATGTTGATTTCAATTAGTTACTGAGACTTGTTTAATAGTTACTTCTTTCATACTACTCATTTAAACTATTACTAAACCTATAGAGAGCTTCACGGTTCTGAATGCGGTTCGAAGGAACCTCGTGGTTCCCAATCGTAGGAGCCCGAAATCCGTCTCGGCAAAAGAAGAAGAAGAAGAAACTATTACTAATGGTTCATACAAAAATGGTTTACTTTCTTCTGTTATTGGTAGTTACTACATCAAATAAGGAGAAACAAATTAATCACGAAACGTTTTTGTATGTCGTGTGTCGACGCGAGGATATACGACCCTCACGAAAGGTGTGATTTCAAGTTTGGAATGTAATTGTATTATATTTCGTTAAACTTATCATGTCGGTTGGCTCGACGACAGCCGTTCATCAGTTATTCAAACGGGATTTCGTTGAACGTCTTGAACGAACTGTGTACATCACTTTGCGCCTTGGAATGTTGTGGTTTTCCAATTTGGTGAAAGGATTCCATACCGCTCCGGATTGAATGACTGACTCGGAATGACTTGGAGTAACGATCCGGCAAGATTTTGATTAAATTTGTAGTCTTTACTTTCATTTCCTTGAGGAACTTGGGCACTATTGCAAAATTGGTGAGAGGAATCATACTTTTGGTAGGTATACAAATCAATTGAACGAACTTGAGTAAGAGCAAATGACAATTAAATAAAAGGATCACCTTCACAATGTTCATAGGATTGGTGGATTCATATTTACGAATTACGTCGAACTTTCATTCCTGTTTTCAGGAACAATATTATATTCTGATTACGATGCTGATGTTGATGCTTATCAAGTAACACAATTATCAGGAACTATAAATGAATTATCGGCATTATATCCCCACTGGACTCATCTAAATCAGATCAGTCTAGGGTTGCCAAAATGTCTGTCCTCGCCGCCTTACAGATTGAAGATATGGATTACTGGTCGTGCATTCCTCCAGCTATTTGTTTTTGTCACGATCCTTCGGGCTTACGCATTCTCACGAGGATTGTGTTCCCTGCAGGGATCAAAAGTTTGACGCGTATTGCGTGAAAACACCGCTTGATGTTCTGTGACATTTCATATTCCTGAGTAAGTTTCCGATCTGGTAAAAAATCATACACGCGTTCTAACGGGTACTTAACCTTTGAGCTAATTATAAGTGTTTTTGAAACAAAAGCTGCATGAAACACTCGTTATTTTGTAGCATTAGTAGGTTCGAAATGTTTGCTATTTAAACGAAATATATTTTCCATTACTTTTCTCTTACATAGTTCTGTTCAACATGTCTGTAATTTTAGAACACGTTTTGTAAAATAGGTTTTATTTCAAAACTCTTTGAAATGAATACATTTTTAATCCATGTTACTTATTGCCTTGCTATTCCAACATTTGTTTTCTAAAACATGTTTGCTATTGTTGCATTTGTAGTATGCAATAATATATTAAGAACAGACAACATCTGGCTGTTGCATATAATAGAGGTTAAAATAATATGAGGTTCGAAAAGTGGACTAAAACATGGTTGCCACACTGACCAAAAAAGTGAAAAAAGTGATTCTTATACGTGATGACACTGGGTTCTAGGAAAGGAAGGACTTACAAACTTCTCCTTCAGCTTTTTCTGCTATACATAGATAAAAATGTGTCGAAATTCATCCTCAGCTATGTGCTGCCATTTTTTTGAGTTTCATACCGTCCATGGCGACCAGGAAATGGAGTTTCCATTGCTGGAATAAATCTAGCGCTCGAAGACTTGAATATTTTATCACATGATTCATGAAGGGAGTTTTAAAAACCTCCTCCACTTTCGTATAGATTGACTTAGTTTGTTTACACGGTGCAGGTGTACAGCTATATGAAGAAAATGTATGGAGAAGTTGGCGTTTTAAACAAAAAAAACACCCCATACTTGCGCTAGTTTCCTCTGTATTGAGTTTTTGGGATTGTACAGGATTTCTTAAACTTTATCAATTTCAGCGTAACTGTAGGACAAAGTGAAATGTTTTCTATCCATTCTTTCTGCTCACTTTTTTATTCTGATTCTATCTCGGTATATACAACGTGGCAACAGTCATTCTTGAGATATTTTCAAAAGGGTTTTACTCAACTGAATTTCTCCGGTTTTGCTTAGGCACTAATACATTAAACATGGCGTCGGTTGGATTTTGGATTGCAACAAGAAAGCCTGGATAGATGGATAGATAGGTTGGTTTTATGGTGAAGACGTTCAACGAAATGTCTTGATTCTGCTTTGCTGAAAGATTGCGGAGCAAATCGAATGTGAAGGCAGAAACGAGTAACTGAAAGATCAGCACAGCTATGATATTCACTCTTCACATAGGGCTTTCGTCTTTCGGGTTTATCGAAGCATTCAAGGTTCGGTTCCTGTCTGCCGTGATGGGGTCGGGAGGAAAAATGAGCTCATCATCAGTCTCGAAAGCAGGGATTGTGAGTGAACTATGAAAGCTGTGAGTTTTGGAGAACGATGATGCGGTTTCCAACGTTCAGTGTAATGATTTTGGGTGATATTTGTTTTTGTTCCTTAGGTTCAAGGAAGCTCCCCTTATGTCCTCGCCGCCTTACAGATTGAAGATATGGATTACTGGTCGTGCATTCCTCCAGCTATTTGTTTTTGTCACGATCCTTCGGGTTTACGCATTCTCACGAGGATTGTGTTCCCTGCAGGGATCAAAAGTTTGACGCGTGTTGCGTGAAAACACCGCTTGATGTTCTGTGACATTTCATATTCCTGAGTATGTTTCCGATCTGGTAAAAAATCATACACGCGTTCTAACGGGTACTTAACCTTTGAGCTAATTATAAGTGTTTTTGAAACAA
>KZ067803.1:0-20282 GCA_002091845.1 Anopheles cracens
AGCACGCTGGAGTTGAAACTGGGAATGCTACCACAACAGGTGGAGGCAATGGAAGTGTCAGTTTAATTAAGTTAAAAAAAACTGCAACTAATATAGGGCTCAATAAAAAAGAAACTTCCTCAATATAACACTGTATATTTGTGTTTTATGAATTATATTCAATTAAATAAATTCTACATAAGATTATCATTGTTACACATCTTAAAATCTTTCTGAAAGTATAATTTGTACTTTATTTATTTATTTGCGTAAACTGCCTTTTCAAATCGCCTTTCGTCAACTGTCATTCAAAAGGCCTGAAGCTGGCAACACTGCCAAAGAGCGCCAGGCGTTTGTTTACATCACAACAACAGCGTTTGTTTTCTTTTCACGCCGAACCTGCTTGTTTCGCGTAGAATCGCATTCGGTGTGTGTTTTATGCTTCCTTTCCGAGTGGCCAACAGAAGTGGCATGATAAAGCGATGAATTTAGAACTGCTAGGTACGTATTCGCACTCGTTAATCGTGAAAAACAAAACCCCTCGAGCTAACGAAAGCCAATGGTGCATCTTCCTCGCTCCGTGCAGAATCGTTCGGCCAAAACTACCCGGAAGATGGCACGGAGAAAAGCCAAGGAAAGCGGGCCAAAACGACCGCAACGATTGCTCCCGAGCGAACGGTGGACGATCACTGCTACCGGCATAATTTCAACATCTGCTACTTCTACTGCTGCCTGCACGATCAGTTCCGCGGTGGAAAGAAGAAGTCTGAATCGTACACGAAGATCGTCGAGTACGTGAAGCGGTGCGTGCTGAACTGGAAGTTCCGCGGTGCGGAGGCGACGAGTCTGCTGCTGCAGGTGCTGCGCTACATGCTGCTCGACACGAACTGCATGTCGGTGAATCAGGAAACCCGCACGCTGCTGCAAACCCTGCTGGAGGTTTACATCACCGCAAAACTGCCGCAGGACATACGCAATCGCATTCTGGTGCTATTTTGTGACATTATCGTGCGCAGCGATTCTCTCTGGCGTCGGTACGGACAGGAGCTGTTCACGCTGTGGCTAAAGATGCTGCCCAATCTGCTGTGCAAACCAACGATCGATCTGGACGTGCTGAAGGCACTGCTATGTTTGGGACAGCGGGGTAATGTTCCTTTTCTGGAAGTACTGGAAGCAAACGCGAAACAAATTGTGGCCAACTTGGGTACGATCCGCGTCACGAACGAGCTCGATCCAGGCGAGGGCTTCGTGCTGATATGTAACTTACTATTCTATATTCGCAAAGCCGAGCTGCTCAAGCAGCTGGTGACATGCGATGCTATGGCATTGAAAGAGGAGACTCTGCGGGTGCGGCTTTGTAGCACGCTGGAGTTGAAACTGGGAATGCTACCACAACAGGTGGAGGCAATGGAAGTGTCAGTTTAATTAAGTTAAAAAAAAAAAAAAAAACTGCAACTAATATAGGGCTCAATAAAAAAGAAACTTCCTCAATATAACACTGTATATTTGTGTTTTATGAATTATATTCAATTAAATAAATTCTACATAAGATTATCATTGTTACACATCTTAAAATCTTTCTGAAAGTATAATTTGTACTTTATTTATTTATTTGCGTAAACTGCCTTTTCAAATCGCCTTTCGTCAACTGTCATTCAAAAGGCCTGAAGCTGGCAACACTGCCAAAGAGCGCCAGGCGTTTGTTTACATCACAACAACAGCGTTTGTTTTCTTTTCACGCCGAACCTGCTTGTTTCGCGTAGAATCGCATTCGGTGTGTGTTTTATGCTTCCTTTCCGAGTGGCCAACAGAAGTGGCATGATAAAGCGATGAATTTAGAACTGCTAGGTACGTATTCGCACTCGTTAATCGTGAAAAACAAAACCCCTCGAGCTAACGAAAGCCAATGGTGCATCTTCCTCGCTCCGTGCAGAATCGTTCGGCCAAAACTACCCGGAAGAATTCGATGGCTCGCTGGACTGCATATCGCTCGCGGTAACGTGCGCCTTCAACAAGTACGGCACGCTGCTGGCGGTCGGATGCAACGATGGGCGGGTGGTGATATGGGATTTTCTGACGCGCGGCATCGCCAAGATTATTTCCGCCCACGTGCATCCGGTGTGCAGTTTGTGCTGGTCGCGCAACGGCCACAAGCTGCTATCGGCGTCGACCGACAACAACGTGTGCATCTGGGACGTGCTGAGCGGGGACTGCGAGCAAAAGTATCGGTTCCCGTCGCCGATACTGAAGGTACAATTTCATCCGCGGAACGACAACAAGTTTCTGGTGTGTCCGATGCGATACGCCGCTATTCTGGTTGATATCGGGGGAAAGCACGAGTGTCTGCCGCTGGATAATGATGTAAGTATGCGATGGCTGGCGATCGGGCACAGCAGAATCGAGTAGCATTATGTTGGTTGCTGTTCGTTTCCAGGGTGATTTAAATATTGTCGCTGCGTTCGATCGTCGCGGGGAGCATATCTACACGGGCAATGCGAAAGGAAAGATTCTGGTGCTGAACTCCAGAACGCTCGAAATTGTGGCCAGCTTCAAGATAGTGCTGGGAAGTTCGAGCGTCACCGCAGTCAAGAGCATAGAATTTGCCCGCCGGGGAGAGTAAGTAAATGAGTGGATGGAAAGCAACGAAAAGGATTATTATTGAACGCTGTGCTTTCAGGGCCTTCTTGGTGAACACTTCCGACCGTGTCATACGAGTGTACGATTCGAAAGAGGTGGTCACGTGCGGGAAGGATGGCGAACCGGAACCGATACAGAAGCTGCAGGATCTCGTCAACAAGTGCGTCCTCCCCGAATCAGTTCCTTACATTGTATCACACTAATTTCCCTCTTTATCATTCAGAACAACGTGGAAGAAGTGTTGCTTTTCGGGCGACGGTGAGTACATCTGTGCCGGAAGTGCTCGCCAGCACGCGTTGTACGTGTGGGAGAAATCGATCGGCAATCTGGTGAAGATTCTGCACGGCACCAAGGGCGAACTGCTGCTGGACGTCGTGTGGCACCCGGTGCGTCCGATCATCGCCAGCATCAGCTCCGGGCTGGTGTCGATCTGGGCCCAGAACCAGGTGGAGAATTGGTCCGCGTTCGCGCCCGATTTCAAGGAACTGGACGAGAACGTCGAGTACGAGGAGCGTGAGTCGGAGTTCGACATCACCGACGAGGATAAATCGGTCGACCTGGCAGCGGAATCGAAGCAGGACGAGGAGGTGGAGGTGGACGTGGTGTCCGCCGAACCGATCGCCGCGTTCTGCAGCTCGGACGAGGAGTACGAGGATGAGCACGCGCTGCAGTTTCTACCGATGGCACCGGAGGTGGAGGATCCGGAGGATGGGTGGGGTTCACAGGATAACGCCGACACGCTCGGTGGTGCGTTCGGTGCCTCCGTCGGGCTTACCGCTGCCGGTGGCGGTGTCTCGGATTCGGCAAAGGAAAACGAACCGTCGCTGAAGAAGCGCAAAACGAGCCAGTACGAGATAGCGCTCGACAACGCACCGATCGACGACGTGCACCCGCTGCTGCAGAACAAAACGAACAAAGACAAACAATCAGCCACGAGCAAGAAGGCGGCCGGACGCCCACGGAAGTGAAGTGTGTCGTGCGCGAACTCGAATCCATCAACAAAACAAAGCGCAACTATAGCTTTCGAAACACGGTAAAGGTGTGTTGATTTTGATTTTGTATATATTTTTTTCCACACTTCCTTCATGATTGCTTCGCTTTCTCTCTCACTCTCTTGCCGTATCTTCCCATTTTGCACACATACGTGAATTATATTGAGAATTTCCACCAAACTACCGCTTTCATTAAATTCACACATGCCGTTACTATGGCGACAGCATGGCGGCGGGATATTTTTCGTTTCACTCTAATCAGAAACCCCTTCTGCGGTTGTGGAGCGTTTTTCGACTTTTCCTCGTGGTCGAGCGCGACCAGCTCGTGGATCGCGTACGCCGAGACCGGTTTGTTGAGCTTCATGAGCGTATCGATGGACACACCGAAGCAACTCGGTCGGTACTCGCCGAATATAGTGATGAAAATGTCGCGCCCATTCTCCACGTGCAGCACGAGTATGTCCAGCGGCACTTTCGTGCCGGCCTGGGCATCCAATGCGACTATTGCTTAGTGAGTACGCATCATCTGCATGGTATTTATACGTAGCGAGTACTTTGTTCGCCCCGACTGCGGATCTTACACAACGATCATTTAATGTTAGCGATTTTCGATATCGCTTCATGCTACTGCAAGGGTTAATCAAAACAAAAGTTTTATCTGACATCTATTGCACTTGTTGCATGCCTACGGTTAAGTACAAAAGGAAGCTTTTCTTGACATTGTTTCGGGAAAAAGTATTGAAAAATAAATAGGCATTTGCCGGCTCAAACACTGAAGGACATAATTTAGCGCATAAAAAATAAGCAGTTTTCACATGAGTGCTTTAAAAACATATTGTCGATTGGGGCGAATGATTACTCGCACGGCTATCTACGCTTCGATGTGTGCATATGTGTCCTGAAACTTCCGGAGGTTCCTTAGGTGCTCAGCTCCTGACGGGCCAACTCTTTCAAATTGTTGTTCAGCATCGTCATCATAAACCGTCTCCGTTGGTCCCGCTCGCCCTCGCCGTACGCGTAAATACTGTTGCTAAAGTCCGGCTTTGCCGGCAGCTGGCTGCGAATCATGATTCGTCCGAACAGACCCACTGCAAGAAAAAGGAATTTCTTGAAATATGGACAAAAAAATCCTTCCTGGTAGCAGAAAGAAACACCCACCGATGGGTTCGAACCGGATCGATTTGTTCGCGTTCCACAGATCCTGCAGGAAAAGGCAGATGTACAGAAAGAGGATCCTGTTGACGGACTTCACTTTCGCCCGCAGCAGCTCTTTGCAGCGTTCGAAGTTGTCGGAGGCGATGATACACTCCCGCTCGCTAATGTTGACAACCGGTTCCGGTAGCGCTTCCAGCATCATTAGGAGCGCCTCCGCCGCCGTGTGTGGTGTGCCCGCTGTGAATGACGCTTAGGTTAAGGAAAACAACATAGAGAGAGACAGACAGTGAGAAAGCAACACATTGCCGATGTTGCTACAGTTAGAAAAAGGATACGAAAATCATCCGTCGACCAGCTGTCCAGCCAATCGCGAATTTCCAGCAGATTGGCCGCATTCGACTGGCCGAGGGCCGCGTTCCGATCTACGGTGAACAGCTGTGGCGTCTGCATGCCAATCTTGCGCAGATTGTCCACCAGGCGCCAGATTTCGCGCGGCAACCGTAGACTGCTGCCCCCCACGTCGTCCCCGACCAGGTCGATCAGCTTTTCCTCGTGGTCGAGCGCGACCAGCTCGTGGATCGCGTACGCCGAGACCGGTTTGTTGAGCTTCATGAGCGTATCGATCGACACACCGAAACAACTCGGTCGGTACTCGCCGAAAATAGTGATGAAAATGTCGCGCCCATTCTCCACGTGCAGCACGAGTATGTCCAGCGGCACTTTCGTGCCGGCCTGGGCATCCTTCAGCTTGCGCAGCATCCTGGAGGCGGCCGGCGCGTCGATCAGTATGTCGACGCGGATGCTGAGACTGTTGCCGGTCAGCAGCTCGCCGTTGCGGTGGCTGATCCGTATGAAGTCCTCGCACACCTGACTGTTCCGATCGTCCTTGCAGGCGAACTTGAAATGCACCGGCAGGTGACAGTTGTTCGCTACCAGTAGCTCCCGGGAGTACTTCTCGTTGAACCGGATCAGCCCGAAGTCGAGGTCGGTCTGCTCCACCGTGATCTGCGGCTGATTATCGTTCTCGTACTTGTCGACCGTTTTCAGCACCTCTTCGCTTATTTTCTTCAGCTTCATCTGATCCTTGGCTTCTGCCTGTGGTTTTTGGAAAGCAGGCGTCAAATGAGCATGAACACAGACAAACGAAAGCCAGCGACACACTTACGTCCACTTTAAAATCCGCGTACACCGGCTTGTGGTCGCTCTTGCGCAGCTGCATCACGCTGTTGTACCGCAGCAGCTCCATCCGCTGACCCTTCCACAGGATCCGATCGCACCAGGCCGGGGTGCGGCTCTTTTCGCTGCTGTCCCACTCGTCCGTCCCGGGGTTATATTTGTAGGTTGGTGGAAATATAATTTTTCCCTCCTTGTAGTCGCGGAAGATACGATTCTTACGCTTCTCCACGTACAGTTGATCATGCTGGTAGAGCTGGTTGTAGTCGCGGTCTTTGCGGTTGACGTACTCCTGCGACACGTTCGGACCATCGAGGCGATAGTTTAGGTCACCGATCCAGAAGATGTGACTGGGAGTTGGGACAGTGAGAGAAATCAAACGTTATAGAAGAAGTGATAGCAATCAAGTGCTGATGTATAAGGTATACGACAGTTCAGTTAAAGTAAATTTAAACTAAATTGATTAAAAAAAAAACATAGAAACCCATAGCAGCTATTGCCGAAATCGTCACCTTCTCAATCGATTGTATGTACAGTGACGGCACAAAATACAAGTTGTTAAATAGTTACGCTTGATAAGCAAGAGTGGAAAGAAAGAATAAAAGCACGTAAAGATTAACCATTTTGTCGATAAGAAACCTGTTCAAAATAACCGCAAATGTAGCAATTAAATTTACACGAATTTCTTATCGTCCTTTGATTAAGTAAATACAGATAAAGCGCAATCCGCTCGCCATCACCCCGCATCTGTCCGTACTTACTGATGTTCATCGATCGAACGCATTCGGATCCCGTTATCGAACGACATGCGGCGTATGATGTCGTCATGATCGTCGTTCCGTCGCTCGACCTCCTGCGTGTGTGCGGCCAGGTGCGTGTTGACGAAGCAAAAGAGCGCCTCGTTCAGTTGAAAGCTCACCCCAACGCCACCTTTATTGCCCTGTCCGAAGAAGGTAATCGATTATGGCACTGTCAACCGTCACTCATGCAGAGACGTGTGCGAACTTCAGCATGTGCTCACCCATTTCAGCGTCCCGGTGCCGACGGCAGACGTGCGGACATCGGTTATCTTCGGATGTATCGTACTTTTCACCGCCACGGTTAGCATCATGCCCACCAACCGGACCGAGACGAGCTCTGTGTAGACGGCTCCTTTGTGTAGACCGCTCATCACCTTATCACTGGAGGTGAATACGAATCGTGAAAGGAAAGAACACAAATTCCGTCCGATCGTCACACACTACTTACACCCAGGTTCGGTCGATCTTTGTTTCGTTCATGAGAATCTTCTCCGGCGTCCATTCGATCTCCTGAAAGCCGACCGCGTAGATGTCGGGCGGACTGTCGGTCGTGGCCAGCCATTCCGGCAGCTCGATCGTCTCCGAAGTCTGCCCGTTCACGTTCCAGGTGGCCGTGTAGACATGGTACGGTTCGAAGACGGTGTACTCATGCCGCCGCCGTTCGAGCTCCTCGCGGAACTTCGCGTCGCGCGTTTTCGGTGCCTGGCTGCCGTCCGCCACGCTCCGATCGATCGCCAGCTGGCCGGTTCGGTCATCCGCTGGCTTATAGTACCGCAGCCAGTCGAAGGCAGCCGGGGAGTTTACGGCCGGACCGGACCCGTATGAAGCTTGCAAATTTCGAACGCTGCTCAGAAAGTGTTCCTTCGCGACAATCAATTCATCCGTGGCGCGGTAGTAGTAGATCGTTGGTTGGTTCTCCGAGTACACCGTGAACTGATGATTGGACACGGAACCGAAACCGGGTTCTGAAAAACGTTGAATGTGATTTTGAATGCCCGTGTGAGCGGCCCTGTGTGTTTGCTCCACTTACCAGTGTCAATGTAAAATGATTCATTTATCGGGAAAACCGCTACGATCGTTAGGTCAGATATGCTTTCCGGTGGTTCGTGCGAAACGGAAAACGACACCAGAGCTGCAGTCTCGCTGGAACTGACCGTCACAAGCAGCAGGTTCTGGAAGTTATTGCCAACGATCTGGTACGCTGCTAGTATCTACAAAAAAACATGAGTTGTTTGATCTACTGGTTAAGGAAAACAAACTAAAACCCACGTCGAACATACGGACGCGTGTGGCAAATATGCTTATGTTGCCAGCTTTGTTTTCTTCAACTTGTACTTCCGTTCCTGCCCCTCCGAGAGCCGCCTCTGCGTGAACGCGTTAATAAAAACATGTGTTTGCTGCGGAGCGTGCGTCATCTTGACCCGTATAACTTTTGCATGGGTTGTTGAGTATGCGTGAAAGAAAAGGCAATTAACACGCCGCACCGGACGAATTCAACCGGTGGTCCTGGGATTTCCGCGCAAGCTATCAAAACGCGCTCCCGCGGTAACACACTTGCCGTTTTGGGAACGGCGTTGATCTTGTAAAATGATCATCAAGTTAATGAGAATGTATGCTCGGGCTGGTTGCAAAGAAAATAATAGCCCAAATACATAGCCACAAACGCGCGCGCTTAGATTTCGCTTTCGTTTCGCGTGTTTCCACTTCCCTCACCCGAAAACACCCCTTCTCTGCTAACGTCCTGCATTCTTATCGTTCGGCAATTGTAAACAAACCATTAATGAACGAATTGCATTCGGTGGGGAAACAGAACGAGAAAGCGCAATGTCTTCGTCATGCCCCGTTGCGTTTTAAGTCAAGAAGTTGTTCTTTTTTTCTCGTTACTGAACCACATCGCCTCACCATACTACAACAGCACCATCGCGCGAGCCGAAACAGAGCATGCGTTTTTCGAGCAGGGTGCCATTGCTTATCGTAATTCATAATCGAAAAACAAAACCACACGTACTCTCCAGGGACTGGATGGTTTCTTTCCTGCAAAACATCACGCTCATAGTTAGTCTTGCTGGCCATTCCGGCCGCTGGAAGATTGAAAGACAAAATGTGAAATATGTTTCTTCGTAAAAGGATACGGCCAGTACGGATTCACCCTCGCGGAACTTTTGTGTCACCGTACGGATAATGATGGAATCATGATTGGAGCTATTCATCTTCACATCCGCGAGTTTTGCCAAACGAGGCGACGAACTGCACACGGGGTTTCACTGTTCCCTGGTTTGCGTAGGAATAACTATTCACTTTCACTGCGCCACTGAATGCTGACTTTGTCACGCGCACGCTTGCGAGTTGATTGAGGGAAATAAATTCATTTTCCTAATGCTATTTTCACTTTTTTGTTCCCGCACACAAACTTGCGTGACGATATTTCTTTGGGTGTTTGTTCTACGGCTTCGTGTATTTTGTTGGAGTTTGTTTTTTGATCCATTTTGCGCAACTTTGACAGTTTGACATTCACAGTGGTTCGCCTGCATCGACGTACGGGGCGCACAGTGGAGTGTCCTTCTATGTTGTGTGTACCCAGCTACAGCATCCATCCGCATGTTGTTTACAAACAAACCATTTTCCTGTTACCGCCGTGCATTATTTCGTAATTTCTCTCTGCTTTCTAAAACATGTTGAAACTTATTACCGCGCGTGTTTTTAGTACCGCAGTAAAAGGAGCCAACATAAAACTATCCAAAGCGGATGTGATAAAGCGTTTAAACTATGAAAATAAGGCTCTCTTCGGGGCAGTTGTAAAGCCGGCTAAAACGAAGCGGAAGGCTACGGCACAGAACGAACGAAAACCACAAACGCCGGGAGTGGAAACCGAATACTCGTCCGAGATATACTGGCAAAGCCGTAACGTGTCGCGGATGACGGAAAGCAAGGCGACTGGTGAGAAATTGGAGGACAGTTCACCCGCCCCTGCAGAATTGCCTACTCCGTTCAGTGAACAGGAATTGCATAGCATCACAAAATTTCCCCTCCTTCCGAGCGGTGATGGAATTTTCGAACGAAACTGGATACGCCACGAACAACACGAAAGTGACCGGTACAAGTCACCCTCGGTCAACCGAGTACTGGCCGCAACGATGCCGGAAGCTTCCCGACAAGCCCTACTACGCTGGAAGACATCGAAAATCGCCGAATTGGGTGAGGAAGGGTTCCAGCAGCTACAGAAGGAAATATTTGCCCGTGGAAGCACACTGCACACTACACTGGAAACTTGGCTTTCGGGAAGCGATCCAACGGAGGCTGTGATTGACCGAACGGGCATGCTGTGGAAAAGCATTCACCGTTCGCTGGAGCATGTCGAGCGGCCGGCGAAGATTGTCGAACAGAAACTATACCATCCTTACCTCCATTACAACGGCGTTGTAGATTGTGTTACCTCGATAAGGTGAGTTTTAATTGTGAAAGGGAGGTTGTTTTCGCCATTCCTGACTGCTTAACTTTTGCTCTTTTGGCAGAGGTGAATACCACGTGATTGAATGGAAAACGTCGGACAATGCCAAAGCGACCGTCGCAGCCACCTACGATGCACCGATCCAGCTTTGCGCGTATTTGGGTGCACTGCAGGCTAACGACGAGTTGCGCGATAGCCGCGTACGAAATGGGGCGATATTTGTGGCCTACACCAGTGGCAAACCGGCTGATGTGCATATGCTGAACGGCGCTGAGGTACGTCGGTACTGGAAGCTATGGTTGATTCGCCTGCAAGAGTACTGGACGCGCTACCGGGACGGTACTCTTCCAGACCCGATCTAGGGACCTCTAGAACATTCAGTAAATAAATGAATTGCACTCGTAAATCCTTACCAATCGTGACTTTCCACCACCGTCGCGGCACACCAATCAGCTGTTTTCAAATTAGGCGCCACAATGTGACGTTGCCTTGACAGCACTCGGCTTTCACTGGCAACACTGCAGAACGCCAATACCACAAAAACCGTTTCCCCGTGTTTTGTTTGCGTGCTGATTGTCGATTATGGAAAACAGTAAACGAAAAATGACTTCCAATGGTAATATGAAGCGTGAAAGTGTTGCAGTGGGTCAAAAAGTGCATTTGCTTACCGATAATCTCTCCTCCTCCGACAGCACCGACGAAAGAATGCCAGTACGGAGGTGATTGCTACCGTGTGAACCCGGTCCATTTCCGCGAGTTTTCTCATCCCCACAGTGAGTTGCGTTGGCTCCACCGAGTAAAATGTTTCGCCGACAAGCCAAACCTACACTTCTCAAACTTTGTTTCAGTCGAAAAACTGCTCGCCAAGGCCGCCTCGATTTCCTTGGTGGAAATTCCTGACAATGTGAAAGTCAACAAGAGTGTGTTTACGGAGCAGCTGAAAATAGTGTCCTCCCTTTTTCCGCACCTTTCGTGTGATTCGAAAAATCCTGAAAAAAAGACCAAAACCGAGCAACCTCAAACGCAACAGGTTCCATCGACATCCGCGCTACCCGGAAGTGCCAGTGTGCCGAAAAACGAATCCAAACCTTCTTCCAGTTCGGCGTTGGAGAATAAAAAGGCAATAGAATCACTGTTCGCCGAAAGGCGTGCAAAGATGCAAGCCGCAGCACCACCGTCGAACCAACCGGCACCGGTTGTACCGCAGAAAGCTGCCACTACCACCACCGAAAGCACGGGAGTCTCTTTGAAACAGGCCATCCCACGAGACATCAATGCCTACTTCCCAGTCGTAGCACCGCGGGGTCGTATGGCACAGAAGCTAGCGGCGGCCGCCCCGTACAACTATTTTCTCACCACCATCACCGACTCGAAGCCCACGCACACAGAGCCACTGTCGATCACGTTTCAGGAGTTGCTCGACGCGAGCCTGGGCGAGCTGGAGTGTTCGGTGCAGATGAACTTTATGGTCGACATCGGCTGGCTGCTGGCACACTATTTCTTCGCGGGGTACGAAAACGTACCACTGCTCATCCTGTACGGCGATGAAACGCCCGAGCTGCGGATGGTTTCGAAAAAGAAACCGAACGTGACGGCCGTGAAGGTGGACATCAAGACACCGTTCGGGGTACACCACACGAAGATGGGTATGTACGGGTATCGGGACGGTTCAATGCGGCTTGTCATCTCGACGGCAAACCTGTACGAGGACGACTGGCACAATCGTACGCAGGGGCTATGGGTAAGCCCGAGGTTGCCGGCGGTGCCAGAAGGTTCCGACACGACTTACGGTGAAAGCAGAACGGATTTCCGGGCCAGCCTGTTGGCATATCTGGACGCGTACAAGCTACCCCAATTGTTCTAATTTCCAACGCTTCACTTTCAGAGTATTTCTCGTCGCATCCGTTCCCGGCGGGCACGTCAACACCCCGAAGGGTCCACTCTGGGGACATCCTCGGATGGGCCACTTGCTAGCACAGCACGCCGCCCCCATCGACGACTCCTGTCCGCTGGTGGCGCAAAGCTCCAGCATCGGTAGCCTTGGCCCGTCGCCCGAGTCCTGGGTGTTGGGTGAAATTATGGCCAGCTTCAGGAGGGACAGTGCCCCGGTCGGCATACGCCGACTGCCCGGTTTTCGCATGATTTATCCGAGCTTTTCGAATGTGCGCCAAAGCCACGACGGTATGCTCGGAGGCGGCTGTCTACCGTACGGGAAGAACACGCACGTTAAGCAGGAGTGGCTAAAGGCGTACCTGCACCAGTGGAGCAGCCGAACGCGGCACCGCAACAAAGCGATGCCCCACATCAAAACGTACTGCCGCTGGTCTCACCGGGGGCTGTACTGGTTTCTGCTTACCTCTGCGAACCTGTCCAAATCGGCCTGGGGTGTGTACAACAAGACGGGGCGTTTCGAGAAACCGTTGCGGATAAATAGCTACGAGGCGGGCGTACTGTTTCTGCCGAAGATTATGGTAGGGCCTCGGATGTCGGAGTAATTATTGCAGATAGTTTCTAACGTTCAATTGATTCAACTTTTCCACAGCTGGATGAAAACTTCTTCCCGATGGAGTCGAATAAGAAACACCCACAGTTTCCGATGCCATACGATGTCCCCATCATTCCGTACGCACCAGAGGACACTCCCTTCTTCATGGACTATTTGACGCAGTGAGAGTTAATGTTAGGAATACGCATCCAAATCTTGCGTCTGTGTTGAAATACACATTACATTGCGAATGCTTCTGCCACATAAATTCTTAATCTGTGTTTGTGTGAAAAAGGGAAAGAATGTGTTATGCCTAGCGAATCATTATCGCTGATTCGTTTATAAACCTAGCGATATTTTCTTATCGACCTGTGAGCTCTAACTCTATCTCGCCCCACATCAATGTGCTTATCAGCTGTCGTTCAACCTTTCAGTTGCTGTTACTTTCACCAGTGTGTACCGCGTTCATGCACTGTGTAGTTAATTGTGGCACCTGTTCGTACACCAACCATGATGCAGACTCCGGAACAAGAAACAGCGGCGGAACTGAGCACACCAGTAGCGACGGAGCAGAAATCGCCCGCCAGCACGACTGACACGGACGTCGAGAAGTTATTCCACCCGGTCATTGCGCCGCGTGGTAAAATGGCCGAGAAGTTGGCGGCAGCCGCTCCGTACCACTTTTTCTTGACCACCATCGCCGATTCGGAGCCCACGCATACGGAGCCACTGTCGATCACGTTTCAGGAGCTGCTAGATCCGAGCCTGGGTGAGCTGGAGTGTTCGGTGCAGATGACCTACCTGTGCGATCCATCCTGGGTCCTATACCACTACGGCATCGCAGGGTACGCAACCGTTCCTTTGCTTTTGCTGCACGGATCGGATCTCGGCGACCTGTGCACGATAACGCAGACGATCCCGAATGTGACGGTGCTCAAGATCGACACGAGACTTGACTCGGACTTTGGACTGCACCACACGAAGATGGGTCTGTACGGCTACCGGGATGGTTCGATGCGGGTCGTCATCTCCACGGCGAACCTTGCCCCTTACGAATGGCTTAACATTACGCAAGGCATGTGGGTGAGCCCTACGTTACCGGCGGTGCCGGAAGAATCTACCGCCACGTACGGCGAAAGTGTGACGGGCTTTCGTAGGAGTTTGCTCGCGTACCTGGATACGTACGAACTGCCACAGCTGCAGCCGTGGATAACGCGCATACAAAAGACGGATTTCACCGATGTGAAGTACGTGCCTTCCTTTGCTTATCAGAAAGGGCTTGTGTGTTGAGCGTGTGCTTAATTTTCCAGAGTGTTCTTCGTCGCATCCGTCCCCGGTGAACAAAGGAACCCTAGAACGGGCCCTATGTGGGGTCATCCCCGGCTTGGTTTCTTGCTATCGCTGCATGCCGCTCCCATCTACGACACCTGTCCGCTGGTGGCACAAAGTTCGAGCGTTGGTAGCTTCGGACCGAGACCAAAATCCTGGCTGCTGGGGGAATTTATGGACAGCTTCGGGAAGTATGCTGGTTATTCTACCTACGCATATCGACCGCCCGGCTTTTGTTTGATCTACAATAGCTATTCAAACGTTTGCCAGGGCCACGACTTCAGTGGTGGTGGATGGTACGCAGAGGAGGTACACGCCCGGCAGCAGTGGCTCAACTCGTATCTGTACCACTGGAGGAGTCACGCGCGCCACCGGAATAAGGCGATGCCTCACATCAAAACGTACTGCCGCTGGTCGGACCGGGGACTGCACTGGTTTCTGCTTACTTCGGCCAACTGCTCCAAATCGGCCTGGGGTGTCGCCCGGTACGGCAAATCGTTTCGCATAAACAACTACGAGGCGGGTGTACTCTTCATGCCGAACGTTATGGTGAGTGCAATAGAGTGAAATCCGCTTGGGCAATGGTGAATAATTAGGCTTTCGTATGCTTGATTAAGCTGGACGAAGACGTCTTTCCAATGCAACCGAACGAGAAACATCCTCCGTTTCCGATGCCGTATGATGTACCGCTCGTTCCGTATGATCCGGACGATGAACCCGATCTAATCGATACACCACTGGAGGAATCGGATACAAAAGATGTGGGAACACAAACCGACGAATAAAATAGGCAGTCCTTCGCTCGCGGAATGGGTTGTTGTTGACTGACAATGCGATCCCGAAAAACCCACCGCAAATGAGTGTACTGTTCGGGGTGTTCTTGTTGTTCTCCGCCTTAACCCTTCAATCCAGCGCGTTGGATGCTGTGCGGTTCAGAACAGTGTTCTTATCACAACTCATAAGCCACACATGTGTGCGAGAGCGAGGGTGTGCTCGGGTGTCTAGAACTGCAGCACGATCAGTTAGTAAAAATCCTTCGTTCAACTGCGGTGTTGGTTCTGCTCAGCCATTATAAATTTGCAGGAATTCCCCAATTTGTTTGGACATACTCTAAAACTCTATCGTGGTGCCGACTGCCGCCGAGATGAGTCACGTCCGTGCCCGAATCGTGTGGGGCGGTGTCCTGCTGTTGGCGTTAGCAATCGAGTGCCACGCCGACACACGATACAATGTCAGCTTCGATGGTGAGTAGAAAACCCCGGCCACATCCGTGGCGGCGATCGCGGCTAATCTGTGTTCGCTTATCGTGAACTAGAATTGCACAAATGCAAGCAGCACAACGCAATCAATGGGTACAACTATCGGGCCTTCTTCAAGCTGCACGAACTGCAGCATCATAATGCGACCGACCCCGACCTGGTCGTCGATCTGCTGGTGTACGTGATGGCTGCCCGCGATGGTCACATCTACTTCTCGGAGAATAACAAAACCTCTACATCGGGGGTGGAAATAGGTAAACTTCCGGTGCATCCGAACACCCGCGGTCGCGCGCTATGCTGACAAGTTCTTTCGGTCTACTCTTTCTAATCTCAGTGCTCGGTGGAGGTAGCAACACGTTCTCGCAGATACGCTACGGCCAGAAGGGACCTCCGTTGAGGACGAAGTCAAGCCCGGGTTTACTGTCGCCGATCGATCCACTGCCGCTGCGTGTACGCATCGACACCGGCGGGCAGATACAGCTGTTTGCAGGCAACCTAACGGACGAACCGTACATGGAAACGCGTCTGCCTAAGCGCGTCGAGCTAAGCTACGTCAGCTTCACCACGTGGGGCACGGCACTGGCAAAGTGGTTCTACGACTGTCCACTGCCAACCAACGGACCGGACGCAGCACCGACGATCGATGGCAACGAGCTGGAGCAGGAGTTCGATGGGAAGCAGCGTTTGCGCGATCGCTTTCTGACCGCCCGTAGGCTGAACGATCCACCGGCAAACTTTACCGGTGTCAGCATCAGCCATCTGTACGTCCAGGGGTTCGTGTTCGATCAGGCGACCAATCTGGTGGAGCTAAGCGGCGTCGTACGCTTCTCCTGGACGGATCCACGCTACCGCTGGAACGCCTCCGAGTACGACCAAACGGTCATGCTCGCCGACGTCTGCCATCTCGTCTGGACGCCGAACTTCGAGTCGGCGAGTCTGTTCTCGGGAGCGTTCACGCTCTGCTACATCACCATGGACGGCACGGTCGTGGCGGAGATCGATGAGTTCTCGTGGGTTAACTTTTGCACCCTGCCGGACAGCTACCGGTGGCCGTACGACACCAACAACTGTCAGCTGCGCCTGGTGGCGGCCGGGCACGAGCGGAACGTGCCCATTCGGCTCGCCAAGTCGGAGGTGGTAAGTACGGTACGACTTCTTCAAGCTGCACGAACTGCAGCATCATAATGCGACCGACCCCGACCTGGTCGTCGATCTGCTGGTGTACGTGATGGCCGCCCGCGATGGTCACATCTACTTCTCGGAGAATAACAAAACCTCTACATCGGGGGTGGAAATAGGTAAACTTCCGGTGCATATCTGATCGTGCTGCTGAATTCGTTCCTAAGCCTCTCCGTCATCGTGCCCCGCTCTGGCGTGCCGAAAATATGTACCACCGCATTTCCCACCAGCTCGGAATTGTTTCTGCTTACCGATACGTGATTTTTCCTCTTCACTTTTTAGACAACTTCTTCCAGTGCTCGCTGGTCTTTTACACCATCTCGTCGATTCTGTTCGCGATCGAGCTGTGGCTGAAGCGTACGCGCGCCGCCATACCGACTGGATCCTGGATCGGTCGTCTGATTAACTTTCCAGCCCTACGCATTGCCTTCGCCATGGATCAGCGTGGTGTAAGCCTTTGGTAATAGTAAGCCTTCCGTTCCAGATTCTCATTGTTGTTTCCACTGGCCACTTACAGAACTACAACACGCTGGAACAAAAGAACGTTCGATGGGAGGAGGTAACGTGTATGCTCAAAACAAATATGTTAGCAACGTTTACAATAAACAGGATCAAGTATGTCCGAAAGTCAGCCCACCTGTTGCTTTACGTCCGAAAGTCGTTGTTTACAATCACTTTGGGAAGATTTCATAGGTAGGCCTATTCTGGGGATTGGAATGGCTTACGCTAGAAACTGACGTGAGCGTGTGATTAAGACTGCTGGCCATATTCAATCACGACATCATACCGCTTTTAATATCACCTTTGCGGCATGACCCGTACGAACTCGTTGTTTCCGGTAATATTTACCCCCAAGTAAACCGGCGTGGGATTAGAGAGAGAAAAAGCCCCGAATCATGATCGTCACAGCGATTCGTGACTTGACGCTGAGGAGTTGCCGGATCATACCCATCCAAGACGATCCCTATTATTTTATAGGAGATGATTCTATAGATTCGTTTGATCGTTCGGCACCGTTGCTGCCTGTGCCTCAGGACGACACCAACTGTGCTATCAGCAGTAAAGAACATGTGTTTCGAGGCGTAACTCATCGCATGCCAATAGCCCGCTCGAGAGCCCTGTTCGTGTTTCGTACGAGCGGCTCGATCGACGGCCATAATGGGCCGTCTTATTAAATGACTAACATGTCTCAACGCGTGCAGCGCTGGATGCACCGGGATTACAGTAATAAAGCCGAACGAAATTGATAAGATGATCACGCACTATCGAAGGCAGTAAGGCAGTCGATCCGCTGGATTTCGTTTTCCCTCGAAACACGACGGAACAAGCTCGGGGAACCGGTTCTGGAGTATCCCCCAACAGCACGCGGACCGGGGTGACGGTTGAAACGAAAGCGAGATGCAGCCGTTTGTTTATGCTTGCGATAAACGGTAGGAAAGTGACCACACCACAAACCAGTCGGCTGAAGATCGGACCTTCACCGAAGGTCGTTTGGAATGGGGCACGACGTCACCGCCACAGGGCCGCCCTGTGTAGGCCCCGTGGAGATGACCACACGTGCGTGTGTGTTTGAAGTGCCTCTTGAAGGGTTTGACATTTGACTCAAGGATTATGCAGTGCAGTGGAAGCTTTGAACCACCACACCAACAGTATTACACATCGACATTCCAACACAATGTAGCACAGATCGATTGCTCTGCTTCCGCATTTCCAGCTTAGCTGGAGGTAGCCCGGCGCTTTGGAATCAGCAACCCAACCCGAACCAGATCCGATGCTTTTCCCATTTTTCCGCTCCGTTTGACACGCACGGTTTGTACAGGTAATTTCAACATGCTCAGTCCGCCAGAAAGGGGAAGTAATTCGATAGTCACAAAGCCGGTGCCGGTGAACAGTACGTGATCAAATGTGGTGACGAAACTAGTCGCGGGAAGATCATTCAAGCCCAATCCTTCTCGGGTGAGTTTTTTTTTCGTTCACTTTCTATCCGGAATTTATGCCAAAAATGTGATCTTGAACCAATTGTGAATCGCAAGGCTCTAATCAAATTATCGGTGTGTTAACGAGCTCTTGGAAAATGTGAAGGTCGACACGATGCAGACATTTGTTTATGTGCAAAATAGTCAAAAGAGAGAAAAGTTAAAAATAAAACAAAAATTAAATTATCATTAAACTACGCACAAAAAAAAGCTTAAGCGTAGTATGTAAAGTATGCTAAGCCTCTCTTCATGCGCACAATATTCACAGAGCAGATTTCACGTGCTCGCGTGCAGATGATGCTGATCGCGCCAGGCCGATCGCGCTCGCGCTCCCACCGTTGATCGACGCTCTCGCTCGTTCGCTCGCTCTCCGCCTGGGTAGCTAGTAGCTCGCGGAACCAGTTTTGAAGCCGGCTTAAGCGGCTGAACGCGGCTCAACCTAACCCCGACAAGACCGCGATCGTCATTCCGGCGCTACACCTGATCATACGCGGTTGAGTTTCTGGTACCGTCGGTTCGCGCGCCTCTTGTGGACGTACCGTCGGCTGGGTGGGTGAAAAGAGTGAAGAGAAATAGCAAAAGCAACGAAAAATCGAAACACCCCAGTTCAGAAAGAAACGCAGCAACAGAAAAAAAGCGACCAACACGTGTGTGCTGTGCGCGAGTGTCGTACGTGTGCCGCGACGTGTGGCTCGTGGGTTGGTTTTACGAAGTTTTTTGGATACCACTTTTTTGGGACGCAACAGATTTTCCGCACCGTTGGGTTTCGAGGGTTTCGGTGGTGGTGGCGTGCGCATACACTTCGTCCGTGCATCTGATCAACCCGTGCGTCGATCGTTTGCCGTTGAACCCGGTGGGCAATTGTTTTTGTTTGTTTTTTTTTTTGCTGTAAAGTGTCCGTGCGTGTGACGAAGGTTAAAGGTGTTCCAATTTAAAGCAGTGTCCCTGTGGTTGAGAACAGTTTGGAGAAGATCGTTGCTGCTCCATACCAATTAGAATATTGTGAACCGTGTGCTGGATGAATTCGATAATTGTGCAAGTGAAAACCAGTTCCTCCAAATGCGAACTAAGTGTGCAGTGTCAATAGTCTAAAGCCCTCTAAAGCCCTCACAGATATGGGAGAGGTTTTTAAATGACTTTCATGCAGGCATAAGCGCATCAGCAGCGGGCATTGTGATGAAAGTTTTCCACAACAGCAGTGTGTTGGCAGGCCCACCTGATTGCTCCAATTTCCCGCGCTCACGGGTCACTCTTGCCGCTGGTGCAACACACAATTTACCTGAGATGAGGCCAGTCCGTTTCGTTTGCTGGACACTGTGTGACGCGCTGTGTCACTCGCTAGTTTGTTCGTTTACGTTTACCAATCAGTTATCTGTTGTTATTTGCACTGCTTTTTTTAACCTCGCTTTCTGTTTTATGTATCTCTTTCATTTTCACCTGTACTGGCGTGTTCTTCTTTTTCGCTTGCGGCTCGCGCCGTATTTCTGCCTTCTTCTTGCGTTGGTGTGTATTCATCCGTCCGTTTCACTCTCACTCTCGCTTCACCTAGCAAACGGCTCGTTCCTTTTATTTCGGATTCTGTTTTGGTTACTATTTCTGTTTTGCTTTCTGTTGTTCGCTCATCTCCGCCGCTCCAACAGACTTCGGGCCCTTCGAGCAGGCATTGTGAAGTTTTCACTTGTTTAGCAGGCTCCATCGATCGAGTTGCCCCCTCGCTCTTTTGCCGCTCCCAAGGTCTCTTAGTCTCAAGACGAGGGAAGGAATAGTTTTGTACGTTTAAATCAAATCTCCCTGAGCGCGCCCCGTAAGCTAAATCGGTAGGAACCTTCACCGCGGCATACCAGCGTACCAGATTTCCTCCTTTCTCTTC
>KZ067803.1:20292-40352 GCA_002091845.1 Anopheles cracens
TTTTACCAGTACGAGGGGAGGGGGGGCCGTTTGGCGTCTCTTTGGCGCAAACCTCTTCATTTTCGTTGCTTTCCTAACGTGCGTGCAAACAGTGATCGTGCGGTGAACACTAACACTGTCGAAAAAGGCGCGGCGGCACACCTATCGGTAACACCGGCCAAGATTTCCTTACTCTTCAAGTGTTCGAAACATGATCGCACTTAGAGCGGGTGTCTGAGTGTGGTGGCCAACCCAACAGCGCCGAAGAGAAGGACAGATTGGAGAGATAATTATTTTTCGTCATTTAAACACCCTTCTACCACTGCGTAGAAAGCTAAGATCCAGCGTCTTTTTACGACTCACAAAGTAAGCCACGACTAAGCGTCAATGAAAACGGCAGTTGCCGGTGGCCGGGGAGCGAGTAATTGTATCCAAGTGACAGATGGAGGAGCAGAAAATGATGATCATTCGTGCAAACGGTGCGCTTCAATATGAAAGCATGGCATTTTCCTTGCCCGCGCAAATCGAATGTCCAGATTGTGCAACTTCACCGCCGTTCGGAAGTGAACGTTTGTGGACGTGAGTGAGGTTTCAGTTTTCAATCGGCGTCATAGAAGTAGATGGTCGACGAAAACAACAACACACAAATGATGAATAATTATCGCCCTGCCTCGGTGGTGTTCTTGTCTTTTTTGAAAGATCGCTTGGAAACAAGGCGTCTCATGGTGTGCTGCTTCTTCCTCAATCGGACCACCGCATCACCCCGCATTGCAACTTTGTGATTTGAGGAAATTGAGACCATTCTATTTCCTACTTTTTTGCAAAAACAAAACAAAAACGCCACTATAGTGCCGCCGTTCGTAAGGGTTCTCAACCGTAACAAGCGACCGAACCATTCAACCTCCATGTTGAAAAGCACCCAACAGAAACACTACATAGGAACACAGATTGTGGAGAGCAGATGACTAAGAAAGAACATTCGGAGGACCAGAAACGGACATGGAGTAATGCCAACGTGATCATTGAACCTGCCCATTAGGTGCGACGGCTGGATTGGACAAACCATTCAAGGGCGTATCAAATATGCAACACAACAGTTGAACAACAGTGTTTTGAACACAATTCGTCATGAACTCTGGCTTGCTTGTGGGGCCTGCTCTGTAAACAACTCCCCACTGGGCTGGGTGAGAAGTTACAAATTTATTTTCGTTTCCAACCGAACCCAACTTGGCAGCGGTGTTTAGTGCCGCTTTGGAGAGCGAAAGAGTTTGTGCTAAAATAGCAGAAAGTCACAATAACCGCTTGGTGAGGTGCGAAACGACTCTCAACGTTCAAGAGTATGGCTGCAAAATTGACTATTTGCACTGAAAGTGTTAGCATCCAGTGAGCAAAGTGTTACCTCCCTGTTCAATGGCTCGGTAACTATTCTTAGCGTATGCAATGATTGAAACCCTCTCCAGCAGACTGACCCGACTCAGTCGTCTATAAATAAGATGCAGCTCCGTTCGCACAGTAAACCGGCTCTAGATTTCATCTCAGAATCTCGGTCGTCCAGTTCAACCCGCGGAACCGATCGTCTTATCTTCTCGCAGTGGCCTCGTCCGCGCCCTGTAGTGTAGAGGCACGAAGTGGTAGAACCTTTTCCGCCGCAACACCGCCGTGCCACTCGTCTAAGCCGGATGATAAGCAAACAGGCGAGACTTTCGCACAGGCGTGACTTTCACTGCACTATTTCGTGACCATAGGGTGCTTCCAGCATCACCCGACTCTTGGGGCGCCTTCTTATCAGTGTTCGATTTATGATGCTTTCTGCGAGGGACAAATCTCCGATTAACTGTCTGACCCAGTGGTACACATTCGCAAGCATTCTGCTCCAAATTCTGGTCCACGTTACTTCCCGGCACTAAAAACAAAGCGATCCCGTAGGTCACCGACATGGTACGTTGTTTTGGTATAGGATTTTTTTCTCTCACACCTTGTCAAGATGTCGGAAGTAATTAGTCCCTAATGACGTGTGTGTGTGTCCGACGTTCGTCTGGTGCGCAACACCATGGGGATCCCGACCGTAATAACACGGGAATGGCTAGAAAAAGTGGAACCCTGACGAGAAGATCCACTGCCAGAAGATGTCCATTTTATCATGTGTCATCGGGTGCTTGCTTCGGACACGTTTTTAGTGAAGAATCGCACACTAATCCAAACAAAAACTTCATCAATATATTCGTGCGTACGTCAGCAGCGTTTATATTCTCCGTCATTTGACCTGCTTCAGAGCTGCCTACGTTCTAGCCGTCGTTCTCTTATTCGCGAGCGCGATCCCTCGCCCAATGTCCACGATCATTAGCGTTGCAACAGCACGGGCTAAGCACTGCTCACGCACCCGGGTCACTCGCCCCAGCGATCGAAACCTGAATCTGGTCTGAAAGTCGGCAAGTATTCGCCAGTCGCTGGGAAGACCGCACCGTTCCCCTGGCCCGTGCACCGACGCGCGCGATACGCCGGATCGGAGCTATTTTTACGAAATCCGCACCCCAAGAGCATGCAGCAACCGTTTACAGCCAGTGGTTTACCGGTTACGCGCAGTATGCGCAATCTCGGCGTCGTGCTGTGTTAGCGGAGTCAACGGTTACATTGCGCGTCGGTCTTGCTGGCCGGCTTTTACCGTCCTCTCCTCCTATACACTGCACATATAAACGGTATCGAATCGTGTCGTGGCAGTGCGACCTCGAACCTCCCCTGTTCGCGGCAGATTCTGGGTGGTATGTTGGCCGATTTTCTTAACACTTTCCTGCCGTACCGTCGCCGGAAGCAATTCCGGTCGAGTAAAAGAAAGCGCGCGATTGCCTCTCATCCATTTCGCAGAATGAAACATTCCACCGCGGTTGGGCGAAAAGTTTGTGTTTACACGATAGGATAATTTGATAAACAAATATTTGATTTTATTCGTTTTATATGAGACCATTCTGATGATCGCTTGATGCCCGCGGTAATGAGTTGTATGAAGGGCAATAAAACACCTGTTGATGGCTTCGTTGAAGCAGACGTCGTTGAGGGATGCTTTTGCAATGTTGATTTCTCATTTATTGCATGTGCTTTGCATTTGAGCAATCATCATCGATTGCTCGCTGCAAATGTTGAACTTTGCTAACTTCATATCAATATTGAGCAGAGCAAACATCACTCAATGTTTGAGGGTAATAATGAGTGAATCGACAGCAAACTAAATGACCTAATATCTTAACATCCCATCTCATCCGTGCGTAATCTTATTTCAAACAAATTACCTCGGCGATTGAGCGTATAATCGAGGAATAAAACTTCCACCAAGCTTCCGGCACATCGTCTGTGAGCGATGAAGTTTCCCGGATGAGGATGAGTAATGGATGGAAAACTTCCCTCATTTCACTGGGCCGTATCGACGCGCCGGCGAGTCGTGCCCTCATAATCGGCATGAGAATATCAAGGTGGGATTTTCTCGTATGACACGAAGCTACTGCGTACCGGTATCGCAATACCGCGCGGTACCGTGGGAGACATTTAATCGAAGTCTATAATGTACGTGTCAAGTGCACAAGTGTCCGCCCGGCTGTATACACAGCCGTGTGTCTGAGCCATCATTAGAATACAATTTCCCCTACAAACACAATGAACGCTGGGAAGACACAGCTATGCAGAGAGCACGTTATCAAGCTGTTGGTATTTTGAAAAACAACTACCCCGTGCAGATGCGACTGTTCTATGGGGTGATCCGACTAGGAAATCAGTTTAGAAATCATTTCACTAATCACCACGGTGCCACTCACTCCTCACTGCTGTGACGTGCCAAAGCGTCGATGATAATCGCGACTTCCGGCTGATTTCTGCGCTGATAACATCTTCCAGTGTAGAAGCTCAATTGTCCGCACGTTGTTAAACCAACAGATCACGCAAACGTGTTGCAATGCGGCGGGAATACCTGGAGTCGTTTCCAGAGAACGAACACGCGGAGGCTCGTTTGGGAAGACACCAGTTGAATAACCAAACAGCGATTGCCCACTGACTAGGAAGTTTCAGCGTGCTACCATCAGGAACTCCAGCACACCGAGGAGAATAATAGCCATCGACGCTGGATGGGTCTCCAAACAGTGGGCCGCTCATTGAGCATCAGCTCACAATGGCAGTAAACCACACAAAGAGCCCTCAGCGGCTAATGTGCCTTCCGCGCACCGAAGAAGCTGTGTGTTTCAAATCCACCGCCACCGCCGCCGTTTTGCATAACATTATCGAAGTGGCCCTCGAAGTGACGACCTATTTTTTACCACACAGACACACACACACATGTAACGGTTGTCTGCAGGCCATCGGGAATGAGAATTACGGCGGTACGGATCGGACTGTCTTGTTCGTAATGTCCATCAGCTCACGTATTGGATTCATACTTAGCGAATGTACCTGATGCAAATGCTCATCAGAGTCTAGATTTCAAATGTATTGTTCAAAAAATAATACTGGATGATAACTGAAGAATATTTTCCATTGGTTGCTACGGGTAACGCACTCCTTCTGTTGACAGCTTCTGTTTGCAGTTGACTTCGGCAAAGCAACCGTGCAACCGAGGTCACCGACCGGTACGTGCTGCTACCAGTGCGTACTGCAACGTCGTACTAGACGTGCCTTAAAGTAAACACAAACCTGGTACTAAAGCTAAATGGTAACTCTCGTTCGCTGCGGCCCTTAATGGCGCTCGGTACGGAAGCCGCCGGCAGAGCTTGGCCTATGGCTACCAAGTTATGGTCCATGTTCAGTGTGATAGAAGTGATAACTAGCTAGTATATTTCATAACGAAGTGACAATGGGAAGCAGCAAGATACAAAGGTTGGCGTTAGGGTCAACTTCTTGCTCCCTTCATGGATGCGAGCCATCGTTACGTCCGGAAACAATGAAGATCAGCTTTTCTTAACTTAATTAAACCGATTGAAACAAGGATGTTGAGCAACCATTCAAGTGTAGGAAATGTCCTTCACGAGCAAAGCTTCTTGATTGAATTTTTCGTTAGTCTTGAAGGTTACAAGATGCAGAAGTATCATCGAGAAACGATATCTCGTTTAGGGCACGAGAGGCATTGTCCGAGATTTTATGCTGTTTCATTGTTCTACTCTGCCCAAATATGTCTGATGACGTTTGGTTCACGTTTTTATCGTCTGCGAAGAGGTCAGAAGCAAATCTAAACACCTCCATCATGCAATAACTTTACTTGCTCTTAGCAAACCGTTCATCCATCGTTTGCTTGCGCACGGTGCAGTCATTGGGCGGGCTCGTATGACCTGATCTTCGTTCCGCGACGTACTAGCTACGTCAATCCGTCGGTCAATTTCGTCGCGGCACGATATAACTGCGATAATAACTTAAGTGGCTTGAAAGATTCCCCTGCTCCGCTGGCACGGCTTGCAATAGTTTGTGGCAGAATTTGTAATGGTAATCGATTCGAACAATCAATTCTACGTATATCCGCCCCGTCACTGCATCAGGTGAAAAAGCAAGATCCACGAGACGTTGGACGTGACTCCCGTCCTGGAGAAACGGCCGATAATTTGTAGGGGAATAAATACTCATACCCAATCGTTCGGATACGGTGTCGGATGCGATCTTCCGAATGGCGGAGAACGAGAATGAGCCGCACGCTGTGACGCACGGCCACATTCCGCGTTTGAAAACCAACACTCGAAATCGAAAGCATCTTTCAGCGTGTCCATCCTCTCCATCTACATACCCCTCCGTGCCGGTTCTGGAAACGTGTTTCTTAATTAAACCACAAACCCCGTGGAACCGGTTCGTCGCTTCCGAAACGGAATGGCACTGTTGAAATCGTAAGAATATGCTCGACAGAATAGGAGAGGAAGCAGAAATGAGCAAAATGATTGCGTATTTCCCAAATATCATTCCCAAGGCTTCAGCAGCCCATGTTCCGCCCGGCTAAAAGCCATCAAATCAAGTTGTCCGATAATCATCCGTAACCTTGAACCGCACCGAAAAATTCCGCACAAAAATAATCCCACCGTTTGGAGGGGTTGAAGCGATTCTTCAATTAGATCTTCACTGGAGCGTATTAGGAATAGCGCGTTCTGGAAGTCTCCACTGATCTTCCACGTACTGTTGGGGAAAAAAAAAAACATACCGCAGATGGTCAATGCCGGAATGAAGACAGCAGGTCACCGAGCACTGCTGAACGGTTCCAGTTCCACTTCAGTTGGTTCAGACGATCATCGTGCCCATGAACAGCGCGTTAATGCGTGTGTAAATAAGGTGTACGTCAGCGCAACACCTTCCCACTGCAGTAGATGCAGCGCAAGCCGTAAACCGGTTTGTTGTCATCGATTTTGGTTACGTCTTCATCCTTCATCCGTCTTCGTATGGGTGGTTGAATCCGCATCGTTCAACGCACAGTGCACAGCAATATCAGATCAATTACGCGGAGATTAATTGGACATCGGATGGTTGCGCAATGGTCTTTGGATCTACGAAGCTTGTATGTGTGTGCATGGATGGACTATCGTGTTCTATGATTCATAGCAAACAGGCTCGACTGGATGGCTACTGCTATCATCTGAGGGCACATCAAGCAACGCTGTGGAATCGATCGTCCTGCATGATAATGCACCCAGACGTTACGTCTTACATAGTCAAGAAGCAGCTAAGAATACTGAACAATATTTATTTACGCTATAAATGTATTTACATGCATTTTTTTCCACCTCCAACGTTGCTGCGGTCACCCGTGTATATGCTAATGGTTCCCCCCATCGATTAGCGTCTCAGAATTGCAATGACATCGACAAGTGCATTTTCAGCAGCTTTTTCCTACCCTAACGCGCGACACCCCTTCGTTTAAAATGGAAATCAGATAGTCCGCGTGTACCTTTTTGCCGGTTGTTTTCATTCCTGTTCAAATTAACCAAAGCCAAATGGGTGGATCAAGTGCCATCACCTACTTCGCAAGGTGATCGAATGGGGGACAACCCCTTGTTCTAGTGCTCCATTTAGCGTGTCCAATGTCGGGAGGGTAAATCGCAGGTACTGGCACTTACGCCTTGGTTTAGGTCATTTACCGCCCAGACTGCCGCGATGAGGCGTCGGTACGCGGCATCATTCCCATAGCCTATGTTCATGAGCACAACATTACTCACTACATCGTACGATCCAAAACCGATGAGCATATCAAAAGCGCACAGGGAAACACACTCGATGACGCATCCTTTCCTTATGATGTGAGGAACCGTGATAACGTGACGGCTGAGAATCTATTTTAAAATTTCCCTTCAACAGTTCTATTGTCGGAACCGCTTGAGTCATTCGGCGAACATTGAGTTCGGCCGAAACTTATGCATTAATAAAAGGATTCTGAGTGTTCAGTAGTGGCTGATCAGTGGCACTGCGAAGTGCGCTTTTAGCAACACTAAACCGCAAAAAAAAACGTGCAACGAAAACTAAGTCAACCGTGGCGAAAACTTAACCTCGCTTCCGTTCCATTCCAAGATCGCTATCTCTTCCGCTTTTCGAGGCCCGTTCGCTCCTGTTGCATGTTTCGTTTCGTAATCTGCTAAACGATCAATCACTGCAGCACATCATTAGCTCACAGCCCGAATGCCCCCGGCACGGTTTTCTACGTGGAAACCGATCCCTTTCGTGAGCTTCGCCCCGGGGGAGAGACACATTTCGTGAACCGTCGTTTCCCAGCGTCATTATCGAAACGCGCGAGCATTTCGTCGTTTCAACGAGCCGGCCTATTAGTGAATTACATTAGGTGAGCGTTAATTGCGCCAAGCCGCGAGAAACAATTCGCGACCGTACCTAACAAACTGGGGCCTCAGCATCCTGGGTTCGTGTGGGGAGCGAGATATACGGAATGGTCTTCTTCTTTGCCATTGTTTCTCATTTCCCCGGTGGACGTTCGTGTTTTGCGTTTCGATTGTGCAACGTGTTTGTGTACCGTTTTGCTTGACTAATTTGCCTGCGAGGTATCGTTTATAACGGCACATCGAGATACATAAATCATCTGTTTTTGGAGCATAGCAAGCGTGCGAAATTAAATTTGTTTCTTCCGGCCTTCCGGTGATCCTCCCGTCAGAATAGTGCAAAGTGTGCGGACTAACTTCAAATTCGTGCCAATCGGTGGAAACGCTCATCAAAATTGGCTGAAGTGAAAAGTGAAGCCAACCCCCACCCCATTCTTGGAAGTGCATGCAGCAGCTGTGCGAAAGAAAGTGCGAAACACAATTACTACTTTCCATGTGAGCAACCCTCATTCGTCGGTAGCATGAAACGGATTAGCGGTGAAAAGTGAATTGCAAGTAAAATGAAATAACCACGCTTGAAGAAGAAGAAGTGAAATTGTGTTACAAGCTGCCAAACAAAGTGACATACTAAATAACCATCATAGTAGCCCGTCTCCCGGCGCCATGACTCGGTGAAGCGGTGGTTTGATACCAAGAGCAAAAGAAAACAAAACAAACAAAAAAACGCCAACAACGCGACGCCTGTCGTAACGTGCTGTGAGCGGAAGAAGATACTTCCACGCCCGCCGGTGGCGCATCTTCAGGCGAAAGTTCAAGGTTTGCCGCATTTGACACCGTCCGGATATCTCTTCGCTACGGGAGCGATAACATGAAATTGTCCAAGCATGCCGACTGCATGCAAATTCGAGCTTTGCTGAAAAAGGACTACTTGGTGCGGGTTCGACAGCCAGTAAGTATTTCTTAGCTTCCATTTCCAACACACTCATTCAAAAAGCGATTTGTCTGTGCAAGTAGTACTTCTCAAAGCTCCAGGGATTCATAATCCAAATGTAATCCAAGTGAGCCGAGGCTCAAAATCATTGTGTAATGAATGGTTTTTGTTCTGCATTCTGTTCACAATGCACTATCAATTGTACTTTTGCGCACCATGATGACACATCCGGCGGCACTACTTTAGCGGGCCGACGGTATTTGCGTAACGTCGTGCACGTTCTGTGTGCTTTGATAAGCACGATCCATCCAACGAAGCTTTCCAGCCGGTTCAATGTTCGTTGTTTCTGTACACGACCGTCGGTCGGATGTTTTATAATCGCAACTCAAAAAAAAAACGCTCATGACTAAATTATGGTATTTGTTTGCGCATCATGTACCGAGACAGAACGATCAGCGTGGTGAATGCGAGTAGAAAGTTATTTCCATGCCCATTATGCCGGCCGTTGGTCTTTTTTAATCTGTTACGCGATGTGAGGGTTTGCTTGCTGTTCATGCGAGATAGGTTTATATTTGTTAGTGATCAATTTGGGTCAGATTTTTCATGTGTTTAATATGTTTAATTATTATAAAAAATTAGTTACTATTGCTTCAATGATTAAAAGCGAATTTATCAAAACTTAGTTTTCATAGTGAAGCTAATGCCCTCATCGTGCTCTTATCAGTAGTGACTTCCCTTCCGTTTGTGACTAGCCTAGACATCACTTTAATACGTTATATAATGCCAACTGGCTTATGACAAATAAATGTCCGAGATAATCATGACATTTCCTGGATTCGATTCATCTCCATCATTACAACTGAACTGAACACATTTAATTTCAAACGAACACCCTTTCCGTCATGGTCTTCTCCAAACTTCCAGTGGATGACGTTCGTGCAATACCTGTGGCCATGTCTGATCTTTGCTGCGCTGTACGTTCTGCGAGATCGCTTCCAGGCGGTCGAGATAGGCGACTGTCAGTTCCCGACCCGGAACCTGCAGGCGAACGGAATCTTGCCGTTCTTCCAGTCATACATTTGCACCTTCGAGAACGAGTGCACCGATGTGAAGAACTATGCGGAGACCGAAGACTTTTACGATGCCCCGGTAACGCCCGTGGTCAACATTGTCCAGATCATCCTCGATAACGCTGCACTGTACGATGCGATCGTGACACTCCCGATCGATCGGAACTTCATCGCGAGCGTGACGACCATCGTAACGCATCCGAAGTTTAAAGAAATTGAGCGTAGGTTTCGAGGGGCGCAGGCGGAGATGTATGGTGAATCGATTTGAAAACCCACTTCTACACACTTTACAGGCAATGGCGATCGGTTGGTGAAAATGTTGCCCGAGATACGGAAAAAGATCGGCGACAATTTCGACATTCTGCAGCTGTTCTCCGACGATCGGACGTTCTCGAAATCGGGCAACATTCTCTGCGGACGTCCGTTTCCGCGCAGCGACAACATACGCTTCGTGGACAACATTCTCTACACGCCGGACTACGCCGGTGCGGATAAGGATGAGATCGACGTGATGCCAACACCCTACTGTAAACAGCTGTACCTGGACGTGACGAACACGAACAATGGCAAGATCACCTGGCGCTTTTTGAAGCCGATCCTGCAGGGCAAGATTCTGTACGGTCCGACCAGTGAGCGGAATGATGAGATTATGAAGATGGTAAGTTCTTGGTGCCCTTGCCACTGGTGCTGAAAAAGGTGCTCGATACTCAAATGCGTAAGATGTAACATTGATGGTTTTCAGGCCAACCAGACGTTCGCCGACATGGGTCGGTTGAGGGATTTCTTCCGTGCTCTCGACACCACCTTGCACCAGCTTCGCACGGAGAAGGAAGCGCGCGAAAGCTTCGAAAGTCTGATCGAACTGGCCAAAAGCCCACTGGTGCAGATGATCGCTGGTGGAAATGTGAATATTGAACTCATCGAAGGTATGCTGACCGGCATCCTGAATGACGACGAGGTCGCCAAGGCGGTTAAAACGATCGCCGACATCTTTGACTGCTTCTCGGCCGACCGATTCATCCCCGTGGCGGACGAGCGGGCTCTGGAGGATCGTGCATTCGAGCTAAACCGCAAGAAACTATTCTTTGCGGGTGTTTATTTCGAGAACGGCACGGCGGAAACCGATGTCACGTACAAGATTCGCATGCGTACGGACGATACGCCGGTCACGGTGGAGAATCGGAATCGGTTCTGGTTCCCGGGACCGGAGGCGAGCTTTGAGCTGGACATGCGCTACCATCGGGGCTTCATACAGATTCAGCATGCGGTCGATATGGGCATCATTAGGCAGAGGAAGAAGGAAAAGTTTACCAAAGAACGTAGCGGTGGAGCCGAAGAAAGCACTCCGGCTGAGGGTGAGCTGGAGCTAGATGATGAGTTGGACCGGGAGGAAGATGAGGACAAGAGCGTTGAGACGGGAAGCGACGAGGAGCCGGAGGAGGGAATCACGTCTCCGGCATCGAATGTGGAAACGACAACCGAAAACTTGTCGCAATTGTATGCAGATCTGAGCAAACGGTTGAACGTGTCCCAGGACGTTCTGGATCGCTTCGGTGGCGGAAGCAACAGCAGTGCGTTGGAAGATTTTCTCGCCTTTAAGGACGATGAGGATGAAGATGCCAACTCTGAACTGTCCGCCACTACTACAAACGCTCCCACGGCCTCCCTACGTAGACGGAAAAGACAGTCCCTTCTTGAACTATTCTTTGGCGGTGCGAGTAAGAAGTCTTCCGAAGAGTTAGAGTACAAAGTGGCCAAAGAAAAATTCTACACGAAACAGTTCCCCTATCCGAAGTACACGAAGGATGAGTAAGTAAGTCTGACTCTATCCAGCGGCTGGAATTGATTATTCCAAATGGTCCTTTTGCAGCTTCAAAAAGGGACTCTACCTCGCGCAGTCGATCCAGATGACCTACTTCATCGCGCTGATCGTACACGTTGCAGCGGCGGTACGGCAAAAGATCTGGATGAAAGAAAGTGGTAACTCGATGCTGATGCGCTCGATGGGACTAAAGTCCGGCTCAGAGACCATCTCCTGGATCATCACGACCTTCATCGAGATCAGCATCGTGTTCCTGATTGGACTGATCATCTTGTACAGTGGCGGTATTCTCGCGTACTCCAGCCAAATCTTCCTCTTATGCTACCTAGTGGCGTTTGGCGTTTGTATGATCGGTTTCTGGTGAGTTATCACGGCAGGTTGCTCACATCACCATTCTGGTTGCTGTGTATTGATAAATCTTGTCTTTGTTCGAACCCGGTTTGACCTCTCTCACCCTCTGTGTCTCGTTCGCAGCTACATGTGTTCGATGTTCTTCAGTTCGGCCAGCATCGGATCGGTGTCGAGTGTGATACTCTTCTTGATAACATTCCTGCCGTACATTATTATCATTTCACTGGGGGCAACACTGTCGGCCGCCGGGAAGTTCGTTGCTAATCTGTCTTTCTCGACCGCATTTTGCTATGCCTGGCGTCACGTGATGCGCCTGGAGCTTCAGCATCGAGGTGCCAACTTCACCAGCGCCTTTCAGGGGGCGATTGCGGACAATGATCTCAAGTTTGGCATTCTCATGATTTTGCTCGATGCCGTGATCTACTTCACCATAGGCTATCTTTATCAATGTTTTAAGAAAGGTATTGCGAAGCGATCAAATGAACGAGTATCTTGAAGGTTTTCTAAATTGGTCCCTCTTCGTTCCAGATGATACAACATTCCATACGGTAAAGCGCATCAAACTTGACAAGAGCATCGGTGCCGATCTTCGAAATGTAGACGTCACTTACGAAAAGGGGGGCAAAAAAGTGCTGAGTGACGTGTCGGTTACATTCCGGCGGGATGAGGTGACCTGCCTGCTCGGACGGAACGGTGCCGGCAAGAGCACGATCATGTAATGCTGCACTAGAAAGTCATTCAGCTGAATCGATCGATTGATGTTTGTTTTTCTTATCACAGAAAACTGCTTACTGGACAGGTTCTACCCGATGTCGGGGACGTTCATCTTCCACTGGACTACGATTTCATCTCCGGTATAAGAAACAATGCGGAGAAGATTGGGCTCTGTCCGCAGAATGATGTGCTGATCCCGAGTCTTACGGCCAAGGAGCATCTGCAGTTATACGCTCGGATCAAGTTGACCCGTGGGTTCGACACGGAAGTCTCGCGTACCCTGGACAATCTGAAGATGGGACCCTATCAGCACTACCGGGCATCGGATTTGTCGGGTGGATTCAAACGCCGGTTGTGTATTGCGATCGCGTTCCTTGGCTCTCCGAATCTGGTGATTCTCGACGAGCCGTGTAGTAGTGTGGACACGAAAGCCCGCAAATACATTTGGGAGTTGATTCAAACGCTACGGAAGGATCGTGCAGTGATACTTGCAACGCACCATCTGGATGAGGCCGAGTGCTTAAGTGATAAGATTGTCATGTTGGAGAATGTAAGTTGAGTGTATTGTTAATCGTGAGATATTTTAGCTATAAAAAAAATCTATTCTTATGCAAAGGGCAAAGCGATCCTGGAGCAATCTCAGGAGGAACTGAAGAAACGGTTTACCAACACGATATATCTGAAGATCTTCCTGAAGCATCAGACAGATTCCGACCGTACAGCTCTGATAGCGGATCTCAGCAAACTGCTAGACGGTCTTGCAGATACGCGATACGAAATGAGTGCCACACTTAACCAGCTTGACTTCAAGATTGCGTCCTCAACAAATGATAATGAAGTGCTTAAGTAAGTATCCGATGCGTGGCCATCCGGAGTAGACCACTAAACGAGGTTTTGTTTCAGCATTGAACCACTTCTGGAACACATGGCGCAGTTGAAGTCGAGCAAGCAGATAGAAGCGTTCGAGATTCGTAACGAAAACCTTCTCAACATTTTCAACACAGTTAACGCCGGTGACTTAACGCAGTCCGATCCGATGCTACTGAACGGGAACGGATCCGCCGCGTCACATATTCCGAACGGTTTCCACGGTCCGAAAACGAGCGATTCCAAGCTCGGAACGGTCTCCATTATGGCTACGCTGTTCCGCAAACGCATGCGCCATTTCCTCCGCAATTATCGCTTGCTGATTTGTCTGCTCGTGCTACCGACCGTCTTCGAAATCATTGCAATGGGATTCATGACCATTCGTCCGCCGGGCGAGTACGATCAGATGGTTAACTTTTCGACCGCACTGTACCCGGGATCGGCTGAATTCTACACCAATGCCACGGATGCTGACGAGTATCGGAACGCGATCGTTGATGATCTGCTTGGTCACTGTACGGACGACTTGTGTACGGTGTTCAACTCCTCGCTGGATGCTTACCGATGGATCCTGTCCACTTCCGACCATTACGCGGAGCGACGTTACGGTGGCATCACCGTCAATAAGGAGAAAAATGTCGTGTGGTACAATAACAAAGGCTACCATTCGATGCCAACGTGGCTAAACATGCTCGATACGGCTGTGCTGAGAGCGGAATTGGACAACCCGAGCTACACGATCCGCACCATTAATCATCCGTTGAAGATCGAGGAGGACGATCTGTCGATATTGTCGATGTAAGTGTGCTTGGCTAAGTGGTCGTTGAAGGTGACGGAGTTATTCGTTGATTTTGTGCTCTTTTCTCACATTCACAACAGCTTGCAGCAAGTGGCTGATGCAGGAATATCTCTCATTATGCTGTTGGCCTTCAGTTTGGTCGTTGCCGGCGCTTCGGTGTACATAGTGAGCGAGCGAATACGCGGGGAAAAACTGCAGCAGCGATTGGCAGGCGTGAACGTCTTAACTTACTGGACCGTGACGTACATCTGGGATGCTCTGGTACGTTGCAGTCGTAGCACAACTAATCCATATCGATGATTAACTACTCATCTTAATCTGGCGTGTAGATCTTCCTCATTGCAGTGGCACTGGCCGTGATCGTGTTCAAGGCGTTCGCCATACCGGCATACGTAGCGAGAGAGCAACTCGATGGCATCTGTTTGCTGCTGGTGTTCTACGGTTTTGCGACCACGCGAATCTGGGCTTTGTGGATAGCTAGGGACGACTGGTTTTTGGTAGTGTTGTTCGTTGTAAAATATAGATACTGATAGGATTAAAATTGGATATGTGAATAAATAAAACATGGTAACAGTGCGTTTAATCACTGCATATTTCAATGCAAGTGTTGTGTTAAATGACCCTCGGATGCTTCGCTTGTGCCTCAATAACTATTTGAACACATCCAATGTCATGCTCGCCGACTTAATGCCATGCATCATTCGTGACGTCACGAACATATGCTGCTCCCCATGCACAACATCTGACGTCAATTGGCAGTGATGCAGTTTTACGTCCGATACCAGCGCCCGGGTGCGCTTCTCCGTTTGGAACATTTTACGTAACGGATGGAAAACGAACTCCCTGGTTCAATAACCTCGCGTTCCTGTGTTTATACCGTCGGACTGGTTACATATGTACCTGGCTTACATAGCACGGTGCTAATCTTACCGTTGGTGGTATAGTTTTTCCCGAGAAAACATTCCCAAAAGCAATCGCCGTTTCACCGATGCAAGTTTCGCAAATATGTCGCTCTTCTGCCTGAACGTCATCACGGCACTGGGCACCCTGACGATCATCATTCTGTTCGACGTACTGGGTAACAGCGATCAGTCAGAGCAGATCCGCAACTTCCTCAACCGAGCGTTCCTCGTACTACCGCAGCATGCGCTTGCCGATGGATTGATCGAGCTGTCCAAGAACTACATCACGGCCGAGATCTTCAAGCGCTACTACATCGACTCGTACAAATCGCCTCTGAGCAGCGATCTCCTGAGGCCGCACCTAATCGCCTTGGTAGTAATGGGACTGATCTTCATGCTGCTGAACGTGGCGATCGAGTACAAGCTGATACAGCGACTGGTCAATCGCATCACGGGTGTAGCCCAACCCAAAGCGTACGAACTGAATGGTGTCGACACAACGGACTATAGCACGGTCATAAGTCGGGTGGATGGGAAGAAGAAGTCCATTACGGCCGATCAAATCCTTTCGGTGGACAATCTGCGCAAGAGATATCGTAGCTGCGGTGGTGGTGGTGGCGGTGCGAGTGGGCAGGAGGTGGTCAAGGACGTTTCCTTCAAGCTCCACTACGGTGAATGCTTCGGTCTGCTCGGGACGAACGGTGCAGGCAAATCTACCATCTTTGCAATCCTCTCCGGAGAACTGCTGCCTTCGGGTGGTAGTTTCACTTTTTACAGCAATGTAAGTAAGAACAGTGAAGTAAGTTGAAGTGCAGTTGCATCAAAAGTACCCTCTATTCCAGCATGGCCCATCGTACTGTCCTCAGAGCAATTTCCTAGATCCATTGCTCACGGTGGAGGAGGTGATTGATTTCTACGGCAAGCTGCGCAACATTGACTCGATCGATAAGCTGGTGATCGAAACGCTCAAAGAGTACCATCTGGAGGTGTACCGGAAGGTGTTGGTGAAGAATCTTAGCGGTGGCAATCGGCGCAAACTGTGCGTCGCCGTTGCCTGCTTCGGTCAGTCGGAGATCATCCTTATGGATGAACCGACGAGCGATCTGGATCCGGTGACACGCTCCATTGTGTACAGCACAATAGAGCGGCTGAACGCACAGAATCGTTCGATACTGCTCACCTCCCACAGTATCTCCGAAATCGATCGGATATGCCAGAGGATAGCGATCCTGAAGGATGGCGAGCTGCTTACGGTCGACACACCGGATCGTCTGAAGGAACGCTTCGGTCACAGCTATCAGGTGACACTGTACCTGGAGGGTGTCCGAGAAGTGGACTTCTTGAGGGTAAGTTGACAGACCGAATCCACCCGCGACCCTTTCGTGTATCTAATCAAACACGTTACGACGTGCCCCCTCCACCTCCAGGTCGTGAAACGTGAGTTCGATGTGACGAGGGATATCATCCTGCACAAGAATTGCGTGCAGTTTGTGTGCCAGGTGCACCCCGACGTAGGCAGCCTGCGGGAGGAAAACGGAAAGCCCCACAAGAACGGGCACGTCACAATCGTGCTGAACGAAACTGGAAACGGGGTGATTCCGGGTAGCTCCAACACCGCCACACGCACGGCCAGTGAGCTGTTCCTAAAGCTGCACCGGTTCGCTCAGACAAATCAGCTCCGGTATACGATTTCACGATGTCAGATGGATCAGGTGAGGATCTGTGGCTTCTGCTTGCTGGTGTCCGAAAAGTACTAAAAGTTTTTCTTTCCTCTTGCAGATATTCGAAAATGTCCTACAGAACCACGAGGAAGACCACGCGAATCTGGGCTTTGTGGATAGCTAGGGACGACTGGTTTTTGGTAGTGTTGTTCGTTGTAAAATATAGATACTGATAGGATTAAAATTGGATATGTGAATAAATAAAACATGGTAACAGTGCGTTTAATCACTGCATATTTCAATGCAAGTGTTGTGTTAAATGACCCTCGGATGCTTCGCTTGTGCCTCAATAACTATTTGAACACATCCAATGTCATGCTCGCCGACTTAATGCCATGCATCATTCGTGACGTCACGAACATATGCTGCTCCCCATGCACAACATCTGACGTCAATTGGCAGTGATGCAGTTTTACGTCCGATACCAGCGCCCGGGTGCGCTTCTCCGTTTGGAACATTTTACGTAACGGATGGAAAACGAACTCCCTGGTTCAATAACCTCGCGTTCCTGTGTTTATACCGTCGGACTGGTTACATATGTACCTGGCTTACATAGCACGGTGCTAATCTTACCGTTGGTGGTATAGTTTTTCCCGAGAAAACATTCCCAAAAGCAATCGCCGTGGGTTTCGAATGGAAAATTCCTCCCGGAAATGTCGGGGACTACTGGAATGCAAACCCCCGAGAAATATGGGCTAGTAGTGCTCCGGGAAGCTGCAACCGAGTAGCTCGCGAAAGTAGGTCAGTAGAGTTTTCTCTGTGGGAAAACTCGTTTCGTGAACGGCTGCGAGAATGTTCTCCCACCGTCCTTGGTGAGCATCTCTCCCATCAGTACTCTCTCACCTTCTCCATAGTGAGAAAATAGGGGAAATAAGCTTTCGTATCGTAGGAGCATTTTGGAGAAAATCGCACATAAGTGGAATGGAAAAAGGAAGCAATAAGCACTCATACATAAGCATGAAAGAAATGTGATAACTCGCTAAGCTGTACATTGGTTGCATTTTATTTTTTCCCATTTTCCCTCTCCCTCTCGCAAAGCTCCCGGGACGGTGTTCACGGTGAGACGGTTCCATTTTTTAACCACGTTTTATGTATACCGCCACGTGTCGGATGCTCGAGTCATCGGCAGGATGCGAGGTGCGTTGCGGTGGCGAAACGCGAAAGGGACTGTGGTCGAAAAAATGCGCCACATTCCAAGGCAAACCATGCCGAGGCTCCAGACAACAAAGGACACTAACTGGATCCGGATCCGGTCCGGTTGAGCCCTGATCTACGCCACGCCAAATGAGGTTTCGTCTGGTCGGCGTACCGGCGAAATGGGTCACGGTTTGCACGGTGCGGGTGCAAAACGTTAAGGTGAAAGATATATGAGTTTAATCTTCGTCTGTGGATGCAGTGTACTCTTCAGAGAGATCTCGATTAATCTGATGAGTCAACAGTTGCGAAATACTCCGTCTGAATAAGAGAGCATGAGGTTATCTTTCCTCAATTAATGTATTAGTTATGTTAGATAAATAAAGCGATGGAGATCAATAGAAAAATCTCTTAAAACATAATAGCTAATGTTTGATAACTGAATTTGGGTACTGGTTTCTCAATAATATTGAAATATCCATCCTGTGTGTTAAACAACATGTTGACCTTTGATATATTCTCTCTCCGGTTCTGTCTACACCTCTTTACTGCAACTCCAAAGAGGATGAAATTATCTTACAAGATTTTAACCTTTACCTCACCCAACACAAAACAACGTACAACCGACAGGCCATCGTACGTTTTCCGAGTGGATACATTCTATTGCACAACTCGTGCACAAAAAGCAAGACCGACAAAAAACAACAGCTCCCCAAAACGGCAATAGCGACGGGAAAGAAAGGCGGCAACGTTTAGTCAGACCAGGGAATATGCACGTTTTCGTGTATGTTGCCGTCCGTGTTTCCCCCCCCACCCCCGCTTGGAAGCATTTCAGAAACGATAAACGGTCCGGTTGGTTCCCGGTGCCATTCACCCGACCCGAAAAAAAGGAAACCCAACGAATCTGATCCCCATGGCCGCCGCTCCGAGTAGCTCCGATGACGCACACAAATCCACCTAACGTTTGTGAGCCGGAAAAGTGATTACTGCGTTTACCATCGTCAACTTTTGGGAGGAAAAAGTGTTTAGTTCGGCACATGACGCTTTCGTGCTGGACTCTTTGAAAATCGTTCCACGCGACGGCTACGGCACGTTCCGCGATTTATATTGCTTTCCTCACGAGCTGCAAACAGTGTTGGGTGAGATGCTGTTTGTAAGATATTTTTCCTGCCCTGACGCTCCGCACATCGTGGGCTTCTTGGCGGGTTCGTACACCAGCTGCACGCTCGCTTACAGCGCTCGTGAGGCGAAGAAAAACAAACTCCACCCGTCTAGACGGGTTTGAGAAGAACACTGTTCCAAACAGCAAAGAAGACGCAGGATTGGAAACGAGAAAAACAACTGTTCCCATCCAATTCCTGTCGGGAGTATCCTTGCGTCATTGGGAGCGTGGGAGGTGGTCCGCCAGCAGGTGACGGCTGGCGGACAAGAACGGTTCTTATAGCCTTTCGCTCGAATGTAAATAAAATACTTGTAACCTACAGTTCTTTTTACGCTCTTACGACGACATTTGGAAGCTAAATATTCCTGGAACGCTGAAACACCCTGTACTTACTGGGGAATTGTTTTGTTCACAGTGATTTTCGCCAAGAGGGCCAGGTTTGGAGAGTTCTGGAGTTTTGAGCAGCATTTGTTTGCACAGTTCGTTTCGTTTAATGATGCGGTTTTTTTGGTTTACTCGTTTTAATATTTGCTCTTCACCTTTGGCTTTATCTGATGCAGAGTGATTTATTTTGTATTATACCGTACCAGGATCTTTTTTACTCTCAACCCATGATAATCCGCGTACTAGACTACAAACCGGGAGTCAACGTCCCATATCTGTAGGTCAGGAAAGTGTCCTTATGTACTATAATAATTTAAGTTTTGTTTGCCTTCCAGATTAGAAATAAATAAGTCCGTTACTCACCTTCTCACTCTGGACAGACTGGCAAGAGAACAGCGCACTCGCTCCTGGCTACGGGAGATATCTTTGTCATGAAAATCTCGCTTCGTTCT